>CAIGRB010086017.1:0-19271 GCA_903798255.1 Fraxinus quadrangulata | reverse complement strand
TTGCATTTATTAAAAAGTTTAGAAATAAGACTACAATTTATTCTTTATTTTGTTTTTTGTTTTATTTATATATGAGGGTATATTGATTATTTTACATTAAAAATATGTGAAAATGACGTTTTTCGTAATGAAACGTTGAAATATGGGTGAAAATGCAAAAAATTAAAACGTATGGACATTTTGCACACTACATGCTAAACGTATAGATGTTTTGTGCGATTAAACCTATTTTTTTTTATCTATATTTAAGCCCTTGTTTGATGGTCATTATTAAGAAAAAATGTGTTGAATAATCATTTTTGAAGAATGTGTGATTAAAAAGTAAAGAAATATTTTGATTTACGTGTAAAATATTTTTATTATTTAAATGTTTGGTTGAAAATAAATATGAAAATAAAAAATTTCGTTTTAAAATGACCCAAATATGGGCCAAATATATGAGTGAAATTGTTATTCGAAAGTTTTCCCCCGATCCTTCCGTTTTAAATTAAATATTGTAGATAGATAAGCTTGTAGCTGTCAAGTTTTCCCTGTATCGAATAGTTCAAATTGGACTGCTGATGCCACTAAGCGATAGTTCGTGGGTTGGCCCGGTTGAATTTCAACTACATGGGTCGGGCTCCAATTCTTTTTCTTCTCTTTTCTACAATCAAGATCAGACCCACCCGGCTGCCCGCTTTGGTCCATATTCTCAATTCCAACTGTTATATTCCCGAACCCTTCCAGGGGTTTCTGGAGGTTTGAATCAAGCATTCAATGCCACCTTCTCTGTCTTGTCTCCCTCTTTGCTAATTTAGTACTTCTGTTCTAATCAAGTTAAGATCGAAGCGGAAAATGCAGGCCCCTGTCCTCGTTCTCAGTAAATATTATTAGTCTTTTTGCTTAATTTTCTCTCTCTTTCTTTCTTTCTTTTTTAAATCCATGCTCTTTCTGTGCTGCTGTTTCTTTCTCGCAATACGTATACTTCCATTTTATATGTCATTTTTATGTGTGAATAATCTGAAAGAAGATCCCTGTAAATATCACGGCAGAAGAGCCATCTGTTACACTTTTTTTCTTTTTTGTTTGGCGGAATAAGTAAAATGTGGATTGAAGAAGGTTACTCCATAACTCTGCATAAGTAATTACTTGGATGTAAAATCTGCTTTGATGTATTCATTTGGTCCTCTTAACGTGTTGAAAAAGACTTAATTTAGGCAACTGCATATGGCGTATCGATGTGAACTAAAGTTATTAAACTAGGATATCCATTTTTTTTATCGGTTAATGTAAATTAATATGGATTAAAATTCATGTACAAATACGCCGGCCATTCTTGGGCAAAACAACAATCAAGTGGGTTAGCAAACAAAAGAGAAAAAGATGTACAAATGATATGGACTAATGACCCATCATTAACTACTCAAAATGAATCAAAATATTTGGATACAAAGAGAATATAATTTTTTATACGCGTGTTTTGGTTCGTCTATCAATATGGGGTCTCAAGTCCTCAAAAATCCTCCTATTTCTTGCCATCCAGATGTAGTAGACGGTGTTCGCTAATGCAATCATCTTGAACTTGCTTTGCCAAGAAGTCCCTCTAGCCTCCTTAATCCACTTTAATGCACCAGCAATAGTAGTCATCGCTCTTCTAATGCCCAACCAATCATTTATATTCTTCCAAAAAAGCGAGGAGATAGGGCATTCAAAAAATAGATGTTGGCAAGTTTCGTCATGTAAAGTACAAAAAACACAAGTGGCATCAACATTGAGATGCGGTAACCTTTCCTTGGTGAGCAATTTGGATTGCGCTCTCGGCCAAATGATGAAAGAGTGTTTAGGCGTGATGTAAAGTCTCCACACTTGAGTAGTCCAGGCCCTCCTAACTCCATCCTGTCTGAAAAAATCATATGCCCTGCTTCTATCCATTCCAGCAATCTGTCCGCAGCTGTCTTAGTGTTCTAGTGAGTTCCAGTGAGTTGATTCCTAATTTCCAGCAGCCTTTTGATGTGATGAGAGGTGAGTCCCCTTTGTTGGCTGTGCATTCCCAGATGTCTGTCCCCCTTAAGTATACATGGTTAATTCACTGTACCCAAAGCGTCTTTCTTCCTATGATGTTGAATTCTAGCATTTCATATCTCTGAAGCCAAATCCTCCCTCATCTTTCGGTAAGCAAATGTTGTTTCAAGCAACTAATGGTTTTTTAGACCCCAAAGGAAGTTCCAACAGAGACAAATGACCCTGGAAATAACTGTAGCTGGAATAGGAAAGATGAAAAGCCAAAAACATTCAACACCTTGGGGGACGGCTCTGACAAGTTCCGCTCTCTGCATAAGATAATGAGCACAAGTGTAGGCTGATATTTTGTTGAGAAAAGTATCATAAGAGCTGATTTTAAGCCTTTGCGCCACAAGTGGAATACCCAAGTATCTAAAAGGCATAGATCCCTTGGGCATGTTAGTGAGGTCATAGATATTCTCAAGCTCTTTCCCATGCACACCCATCGTGTACAAGCTAGATTTGTAAACATTCATCCTAAGACCCAACATGTCTCCAAATTTAGATAAACAATTCATCAAGATGCCATCGAAATTTCATCTCCTGAAAAGCATCAAATCATCCGCAAAAGCCAAATGATTAATCCTTAATGAATCACATTTAGGATGAAAATTGTACTCACTATTCTCGATTGCACACTTCAACATCCTCGAGAAATATTCTAGGCAAATCACAAATAAAAAGGGAGAGAGAGGGTCTTCTTGGCGAAGCCCATCTTTCCCTTTAATAAATCAATGGAGACAACTATTAAGAGCAATAGAATACGACGGCGTGGCAATACATTCCATCACCCAATTAATGAATTTATTAGGAAATTCTAATCCAAGAAGCACACTTTTGAGAAAGCTCCAATCCACCGAATCATATGCCTTCTTGAGATCAATTTTTAGGAGGCATTTTGGGGCAACTCTTTTACAATTGTATTGTCTCAAAGGCTCTTGACAAGTTGGATATTCTACGTCATACTCCTTCCTTCCACAAAAGCGACTTGTGCTTTATCAATAATTGTCCCAAGTATAGGTTGTAACCGAGAAGCAAAGATCTTAGTAATTATCCATTTTTAATATTCTATATAGGGTGTGGAGCAGGGGAAGCATGGACATTTATGTAAAATTAATAAAGCTTGCGTTATTTAATGTAACATTGTTCTTGACTTTGGTAGCCTGCTACCATGTAGTTTGAGTGTGATCTTTGGGGTGGGTGGTATAAGCTTATTATTATGTGAAAGAAAGATTAATGAACCAGCTATTGTAAACTTGCAATGCTTTAAATATCTGTTTAGAAAACCTGGATTCCGTTTTAAATATTCCATGTAGGGCTTGAAAGAAGGGGATTCTTTATTGAATAGAGTGTTATACATCATATGTGAAGTTAAAAAAGCTTGATTTATGTAGATCTAACACTGCAATTTGAACTGCTGGTCCAATTTGCTTGACTTTGGTAGCCTATTACCTTGTAGTTTGAAGTGTGATCTTTGGGTTAGTCTTATTATTGCGTCAAAAAAATATCAATGAACTAGCCATTGTAAAGTGCCGGAGGGGTTGAAGAGAGCACGTTGTACTGTGTGGAGGAAGGCAAGATAGCTCTACCCATGCCATCCATTCGACCCCTAACCACTAACCTCAAACCACACTCAAGAATGCTCGTATATAGGAAGCACCCATGTTTTTCTTTGGCTATATAGGTAGTAGTTATAAGCTACTATATGTAAGCTGATTTCACACACATGGCCAAGAGAGGCCGGAATTTGTGTAACTCGGGAAATGGAATGAAACAAAACCATTTTCGAATGAATTAGGACTTCCTTCTGTTTAAAACAGCTTTCTTATGTTAACAAAGAGGAGCCAATGGAAGCACGAGGTGAACTTCAATACTTTATTCTTATCCTCTATAAACTGAAAACCTATTTGCCAATAGGAGTATAATCCTTTGATTCCAGCACCAGTAGTGGCTGCTAAAAGAAGGCTACTGTTTTTCAGGCTTTATTTGCTTAAGCTACCCATTAACTTGTTGTACCTTCTACCTTTGCTGATGTGCAATTCTGATTTTGATGGAGCAGAAGATTCATTGAAACGGGACTCTGGAAACAAGGTGCACTATGGCAATATCCAAGCTTCCAAGGTAGGATAAATTCACATCCTCTTTCTTGTTAATCTTTGTCTGCTAATGGTTTTCAACGTGTCCCTCACTAAAGAGTAACATGGTTGTAAGTTGATTGAGCTACGTATGTTATATGTATCCTGTGAAGTAAAGAGTGGAAGTTTACACGCATGCAACATTCAAGCTGTAGATTTTCTATTTGGTTGGTTTGGAGGAATGGGTTGCTTTATTGGTGTAGCTCTAAGATGACTAGCGTGAATTAGCCAACTTTAATTGGCCTTATGAGTTTCTTGAAAGTATTTTTGAAATGTCATTAGGTTATGATTTGTTTGAAGTATCTCCATGTTACATGAGTGAATTTTTCACCTTTCTATAACTCTTGCAAAATTTATTTCAATGGTTTACTATGATGCTGCTTTTCCATTTGTTTCCCATATCTTTAAACTAAATTTATCTTTGCCGAAATTTGGATTATCCTCTTCAGGCTGTCACTGATATTATTCGTACTACTTTGGGTCCACGATCTATGCTGAAGATGCTGCTTGATGCAGCTGGAGGTGACTTTATGAACCATGTTTTCCCTTATTTAAAAGATATTGAAGGGGAATTTTATTTTCATGAACTAGTATTATTATTATATAGTGTATGTATTCTATGTTATTCACCGCTGGCTCAGTAACCATTGAATGATGAGGGTTGAGATGAGGCATGAGGAGAATGTTTTCAGGACAAAAAATGCAGAAGCATTTTGTCATTCAGTTACCTAATATTTTCTGCTTTGGTGGGGGAGGCAGCTATTATAATGAGGAGGCAGCTCGTCAATTGGAGTGTTGCAGCTGATATTCATTTAACTCAGTTTTCCTTTCCTTGTTCCATTTTTTACTGTCTCTGTTCAAATCTCATTTTCTGCATATCAGGTATCGTGGTGACAAATGATGGAAATGCTATTCTCCGAGAGTTAGATATTGCACATCCTACGGCAAAGGTAAAATCTCTTTCTTCTGTTCTTTCCCCTTGAATTTCTCTAATTTTACCCGGTTTAACTCCTATTAACACCTGCTTGCATTTGATTGTATTGTGTTTCTCTGAATTTAGCTCTGTATGCTTGACTCTAATTTTATTTCTTGATTGCTCTTTCGCATATATGCTTTTTGGAATTTGGTGGCAGTCGATGATTGAGCTAAGCCGAACTCAGGATGAAGAGGTAGGAGATGGAACAACATCCGTTATCATTCTTGGTAAAGATTGCTTACTTTTATTCATGTTGTTTTGTGCCCCTGTGTGATGTATATATTGGTTCTTCTAACCAAGATGTTTCATTCATTATTTTAATGGGTGTGAATAGAGATTGATCACATGGGTGATTTCTCTAACCATCCACTACCAAAGCAAGACTGGTTCTTGTCTTTTGATCAATTAATGTCATTTCACTCTTTTTATTTACTCAACTCAATCTCCCACAGCATGATAAATTTTGGAGTTTGCATTTTGAAGGGCATTTTTGGATCCCCAAAAATGGCTAGATTTGAATGAAAAGCCTATAATATTCTGGTTTGGAGAATTGTAGAGTGGTGTCATGATGGCTTGAGGCTTCATTGCTAAGGGTTTGCAGTGTGCCTTAAAAAAATAAAAATAAAAAATAAAAAAATTGAAGAAATACTATATACACTGATGATTATGGTGAAGACTCAATTTTTGCGTAATTTTTTTTTTTATTTGTTGAAGCTGGTGAAATGCTCCACGTCGCAGAAGCCTTCATTGACAAAAACTATCATCCTACAGTCATCTGTCGAGGTAATATACTATTCCTATGCTATTTTCTGTTCTCCTGTTCTCCAGGGTGACAAGTTTCGTATGCTACTGGACTGTAGCTTATATTAAAGCTCTAGAGGATGCCATTGCCGTGCTTGACAAAATTGCTGTGACTGTCGACGTGAAGGATCGTAAGTTTTACCTCTCTATTTTTATAATTGGAAGTCTGGAAGTATTTCATATTTAACTGCAAACTCTTACCTAGAATGGTGTAGATTTTTTGGCGTGTTCCTTGTGGCAAGAGGATTATGAACATGTCTTGTTGTCAAAATATGTAAAGACAGCTTTTCCATATAAGGCATTTTTGTTTATTCCTTTCACTTTTAGCGCATATACTTTGTGTCATTAAAATATTTTCTCATCTTTATGCTCGGTAATGTTTCTTTCCCCTAAGCTCTCTTCCCTTGGCTGCCCTTTGTGGCCTGCTTGTTAGAGAACACTAAAGAATTAGATATTGTGGGCAAATACATTTTTGAACTTGACAACAGGATCTGCAAAATGATAGTAAAAATTGTGAAGTTTTTAGCTGTGATCTTTAAATTGGAAGTATGGTAAAAGTCTAGCACATGGTTGTGGCTCAGATTGTCTCAAATCTGTTTTACTATTTATGCAAGTTTCACATTGCATCAGATCCTTCATTCCTTATTCTTAATATTCTTTTGTTGTTTCCCTATACTTATTCCACACTGAGTATCTGAACTTTTAGTTGTTGCTCACTGCTTAAATAAGACTGAGGGCACTGCAATCGCAATTAATTGGTGTCATATCAAAGCTGGTCTTAGTTTATCTATGAGTTCATCTGTTTCAACTGATAAAAGAGGACATATGCGCCCCATCTTTTACTTATTGATGATGGAACAAGGAGTGTCATGAAGTTCTTTCGAACAATAGTCCCATTCTCGGCAACTTAAAATATGACGCGGTAGAGTTTTTGTTTCAAATTGTGATGTCTCATTCAACTCGAAGTGATTGAGATCACTTTAGGCTTTCGTTGAGTTCTCTAGTGTTTTCCTTACATCATGTGTTGTGGAAGACATTGTTGCATTTGTTTTCAAGATCCCCAGTTCTCCTTCTCTCTTGGAATTCTAATGTTGTGTATCTAATTATGCTGATGGGTACAGAATGTTTATCTGACAGGTGCATCTATGTTAGGACTTGTCAAGAGTTCTATTGGGACAAAATTTACTAGTCAATTTGGGGATCTGATAGCAGTAAGTATTCCCTCATGGGTTAACTTGTGCACTGTAATTGTTCAACAACACCCCCTCTTGTTCAGTCTCCTATTCCCTAATATAAATATGTACACACTATATTCCTTGATGTATTAAATTTCGTATGCCGTGGAAAACTGGAGTCTATGCTGGCCGCAGTGATATGGAAGGTGAGATATAAAGAATTTTACTTGTTCCGTATCAGGTGAAATTAGATAACATAAAATTATGATTTTATGAGAAAACCTAATTAAAACACAGCCATTAGAGTACAATGTTTTATAGTTCATATTTTGATTAAAGTAGTACCCACAGGATATTTATTTTGGTGAAACTTTTAGGATTTAGCGATAGATGCCACAACCACAGTTGGTGTGGATCTTGGCCAAGGTCTACATGAGGTTGATATCAAGAAGTACATTAAGGTAGAAAAGGTTCCTGGTGGCCAGTTGGAGGATTCAATGGTTTTGAAAGGAGTCATGTTTAACAAGGACGTTGTTGCTCCGGGTAAAATGAGAAGAAAAATACTAAATCCAAGAATCATCCTTCTTGATTGCCCCCTTGAGTACAAGAAAGGAGAGAACCAAACCAATGCCGAATTGTTAAGAGAAGAAGATTGGAGTGTCTTGCTAAAAATTGAAGAAGAATACACAGAGAACCTATGCATGCAGATACTGAAGTTTAAACCGGATTTGGTAATAACTGAAAAGGGGCTTAGTGATCTGGCCTGCCATTATCTTAGCAAAGCAGGTGTCAGTGCAATCAGAAGGCTTAGGAAGACGGACAATAACAGAATTGCCAAGGCATGTGGGGCAGTTATTGTTAACAGACCCGATGAATTGCAGGAATCTGATGTTGGTACTGGTGCTGGTCTATTCGAGGTGAGGAAAATTGGAGATGAGTTCTTTGCATTCATTGTTGATTGCAAAGATCCAAAAGCATGCACATTACTTTTGAGGGGTGCTAGCAAGGATCTACTGAATGAAGTGGAGAGAAATTTGCAGGTATCTTTGATAAATGTATCCCCAAAATTTTTTTATGACCTATTTACAATGCGGTCACTGAGAGTTTCCAAAATGTCTGAACAGGATGCAATGTCTGTAGCAAGAAATATAATAAAAAATCCAAAACTTGTTCCTGGTGGAGGTGCTACTGAGTTGACTGTCTCTGCTATGTTGAAGCAAAGAAGTTCTTCTATTGAAGGCATAGAAAAGGTAAAGCACAATGTTCCATGCTCTGGTCTGCAATTATTTATTTGTTTCTGTTTCTTTCAGAAAAATCTTTTTTCAACTTTAAATAACCATGTTTACCTCTAAACTCCAGAAAAGAAAATGTTGCAAAAATATCTATTTGTTAAGAGTCGATCAAACATGAGCATATTCCAGTAACTGGGCGCATAGTAGATACAACCTTCCGTAACACTTCACAAACCAATTCTACTCATAAAAAATATAAATATCATCTGTTGCAGACTTGCAGTCAAATTTTATTTGGAATCATGAAGTAATTTGAGCACTTAGCTTGCACGTATAACACATATTTTGTACGATGCAGATAACTTAAAATCATTTTTTCTAATTGAACTTTCTAATATGTGCTTTCATACATTAACAGTGGCCTTATGAAGCTGCTGCAATTGCTTTTGAGGCTATACCACGGACTTTGGCACAGAACTGTGGAGTCAACGTGATTCGAACAATGACTGCCTTGCAAGGAAAGGTAAAATCTCCTTTCTTTTGTTTACTTTGATGTACTAGCTCATTAAGTGTATCTCAGAATGATTGTATATTATATATAGCATGCAAATGGTGAGAACGCATGGATTGGCATAGATGGGAATACCGGTGAAATTGCTGATATGAAAGATCGCAAGGTATGATTTTTGTCCTTTTTTGCTTTAGTGTTGGTTATAATTAGTAGGTGGTACCTGCTGTTGACTCAAATTTTCCAACGGTTACTGATATTTAATACGTTTAAAAAATAAAAAAAAAGAGAGAGAAAACCAATTAAAACGTTAAGGCCCACCTCAGAGTTTAGTGCGTGGAAAAACACCTCAAGGTGCTAATTTGAGGCAGTTTTTGGAGGCGTACGCTGCAGTTGTGTGAGGCACACGCCTCACAGCAATGCCCAAGGTTTGTGGCCCACAAAACATAAAATTTTCTAATTGGCATTTTGAAAAAAGCCCACTGCCCACGAAAACATTAAAAAATTGTCTTTCTCATAAGACCCACATTGCCACCACTAACTAACATAACAGTTTCTTGATAGATTTTCTTTTGTTTGTTTGCACAGTTCAAATTATTTTCATGAATTTTGAAGATTGTTTATAATTTATTATGAGTTTATTTTGCATTTTAACAATTTTTAGACATTTTTTGGTTGCTATGAGGTTTACGCCTCAAAGCGCCTTGATGCTTATGCCAATTCTCATGAAGGAAAAACGCTTCAGTTATGTCTTTTCAAACATAAATATTTAGTGCTTGTGTGAAAATGATTTTTTGAGGCGTGGTTAAAAAGTACGGAAAATATATGGGGATGTGAAAAATGATTTTTTTTTTTGTTTTTTTTTGAAGAATGTATGGCAAAAAATAAGTGTGAATAGAGAAGTTATTTTAAATAATCATTTCAAACAAGGGCTCATTTACAAATATTTAAGATTCTCTCAAGTATCAAAGCTATTCGTTCTTGTACTCATAGTAGGCTATTTTTGTAATCGTTAAAGCTTTGACTTGCAAATTATCTTAGTTACTTCATATTTATCATATTTATCCTTTCGATGTGTACTTCACTATTCTAACAGTTCCCATAATTGATTGTATCTCTGAATTTCTAGATATGGGATTCATACACTGTGAAGGCACAGGCATTCAAGACTGCCATAGAAGCCTCTTGTATGCTTCTGAGAATTGACGATATAGTGAGTGGAATCAAGAAGCAGCAGGCACCTGGAGCAAGCCAAGGTCCATCAAAGCCTAAAATCGAGGAGGAAGGTGATGCTGACAACGAGCAAATGATTCCTGAATAACTGGAAACTGAGGTTGGAAGACAGCGTAAGTGTAGACAGGGATTTTTGATCAAGTTGATTCTCGTGAATTTAGTTTCGTTTACTACCTTAATGTTAATATGGTCAAATGAAAAACATTTAATATGGTCAAATGAAAAACATTCTACTTCAGTATTTCTACCTGAGTTGCTGTTTACTGTGAAGATGGGTATTAGATTTGTACTTGGAAGTGAAAGAGTGCAAAATTCAGTTAGTATTTTGCTGCGATAAAAAATGGAATAGATTCGAAAAAGAAGCAGGATTTTATTTTGGACAGATTGTCGTCACATTTTTTATTTGTTGTATCATATTTTAATTTTACTTAAAAAGTAAAACTTTTGCTTATTATGGTAGCATTTGTGTTTCTGATTCTCCCACTTTTTTTTTAATGTAGAATTATGGTCTTCAATTTTTCAATGTTTAGAATGTCTCGTGATTGTTTCTATCCAAATACTACGAGGGGAAAACTTTTTGTTGGGGAAGTGATTATAATTGTTTTAACTATATAATGATAAAAATAAGTGGAGCATAGGAGGATGATATTTGTTGGTTTTCCAAAATGTGTGGATAAAAAAGTTGTATGATCCAACTTTGTTATTTAATAAACACTTCCCTGACAAGCCAAAGCCCTCATTAACCCCTTTATTTGGGACGGAAACGGTTATAAAATACGAAATGGGCTTAATTAGTGAAAGGGATGCAAAAGAGTTGGGGATATAAATGATGTATTGAGTAAAGATTGAGGACTTTATTTATAATTATAAAATTTGATGCAACAAATAAATATTGATATGAATATAATCACCGTTCTAATTTACGTGGGTTGCTTTTTCTTTTTCCCAATAAAAACCAGTTAAATTGACCTACAATTGTTCAACATAAACTTTAAAGATAACAAGGTGGACACAGAAAGCCCTACGAGGCACGTGATTTGTCCACCTATTTGATATAACATGGCCAAGTGTCAAGGGTCGCAACTTTACCTAAATCACTCGATCCAATCGCAGTCGTAATTTGTCCAGCTTCGACCACACATTGTAAATATTAGTTCAAGTTTGAGTTGTAATTTTCATTCCATTGTAATAGTTATTTCAATTGTAAAATAACTCTTATATTGATAAATGTTTAGTATGATTCTTCGTTATTTAAACGTCTACACTTATCATTTAGGTTTTTATTCCGAATTCTATTATAGGGGGTATTAGTCTTTCAAATATCTTTCAAACTTTCTAGTGTTCACCCCCTACACTAGCCATTGTAATTTCCTACTTTCATCAATTACAATTTCAAGTAATCAATGATCAATTTACTTTCAATGCATTTCAATTTCGTGTTGCAAGCTTTTTACAAATGGTAATCAAATTTTCTTTCATCTCGAAACGATCGAAAGAAGGCGGAAAGTAGTCTAGCATATCAGACTACTGCCGCACGATGTCTCTTTCTGTGTTAAGAAGAAATGCACCCTGTGAAAATTGGTATCAAAGCTGCGGCTCAAGACCCTCGATAATAAAGCGATGGATCCAATTACATCAAATACCACAGAGGTGGTATATCCCCCAAAGATGAATACAAAACAGCGCGTGGATGCGCTTAAGGTGATAACTACTAGATTGTGCTATGCCATAGAGGGCCTCGAGGAAAAGGTTGAGGTGGCAGAAAATGAAATTCGTAAATTACACATCCAACTAGATGAAAGCCGAATGGTGTTCACATCAATGACTGATATTGTTGCAATCATACCTGATCTACAGAATGAAATGTAAGAGTTGAGAGCTCATTAAGAGTATGCTCACAGATTCAGAATTCTGGAATTTTGTACCTACGGAGGGGCACGCGATGCAAAAGAAGTTGAGAACTTCTTGTTTGACATGGAACAATACTTTCTTGCGACTTCATAGTAGACGAAGCAAAAAAAAGGTTACAACAGTTATCATGTATTTTGGTGGAGATGCAAAATTGTGGTGACGGACAAAGTATGCTGATATTCAGGCCAACAAGGTCCAAATAGATTCTTGGGATCTCCTCAAAGAGGCGATCAGATCGCAATTTTTTTCTAGAAAATGTAGAATATCAGGCACGACGGAAACTATGAGAGTTGAAACATCAAGCTCCATCAGGGAGTATATGAAAGCTTTTTTAGGACATATGCTGAATATTCAAGATATGTCGAAAAATGATAAGTTCTTCACCTTCATGGAAGGGCTGAAACCGTGGACATGCACGGAACTTCAGAGATAGAAGGTTATTGATTTGAGTGCAGCTATGAGAACTACCGAATGATTAAGTGACTATCAACCAGAATCGAGAAACGATCAACCTTTAGAGAATAGTCAAGTTATTGGAGGTGGAAACAGACCTTACAGACCCAACTCGAACTCAAATGAGGGAGAGCATTACTCTCAGAAGGGAGGAGCCTATCGAGGCACTCGTCAGAGTGACTTGCAAGGAAACTATAACGCTAGCAGCAGCAACTAGAATAAAGGAAAAGCAATGGAGGGCAGATCTAATGCCACTCCTAAATTGCAATGCTTTTTATGTGAAGGACTCCATCGAGTGGCGGAGTGTCTTCAGAAACAGATGGTGAATGTATATTTTCAACTAGCAAGTCGCGGAATGAGTTCAAAGCAAGATGCCCTCACAAGCTAGCCGTCATGGCGAAACTGACTTTGAAGAAGATGAGGATGTAGTTGGCGCATTCTCACACTGGTGCAATACCCTGTCACCCGAGCTACTAAAAGGGATGATGTTCACTCGAAAGAGCCAAAGATGAAAGCATTGAATGCTCGCATTTGTAGGGCCAAAGGCCTAATGTATATTGATGTGAAGATCAATGGAAAGCCAATCAGGGATATGGTAGATACTGGCGCCACCCACAACTACCTCGCAAGTTCCGAAGTGCAGCGACTCGGACTTGTTCTGGAGAAAGGTGGTGGAAAGGTCAAAGCAATTAACTCAGCTGCTCAACCAATAGTTGGAATATTGAAATCTGTGTTGCTTAAAGAGGGTTCCTTCGAGGGAAGGACGAACTTGTCGGCAGTTTAGATGGATGATTTCAAGCTTATTTTAGGATTGAAATTTTTTCAGGATACTAAGACAGCAATGTTACCATATTTCGATTCATTAATGATTGTGGGTAGTAAACCATGTGTCATCGCTACCCAAGCTGGGAAGATGGACGAGAACAGTATCTCGGCCATGCAATTTGATAAGGGTTTCAAAAGGAATGAACCATAATTTTTGTGCACTCTTCGATTAGAGGAGATCGAAGAGGCGATTGATCTTATTCCTAAACCTTGTAGAAGGCATATTGAGGAATTTGAGGACATCATGCCGGATGAGTTACCAAAGAAATTGCCACCAAGGAGGGCAATCGAACATGAGATTGAATTTATTCCGGGTATCAAACCTTCCACCGATAAGAGTCCTTTTGAGATTGTTACTGGCCAGCAACCATTAGTCCATCATACTGTAGATATCAATCAAAGTACCAAGTCCTCTCAAGCAAAAAGCTTCTCCCAAGAGTGGATACGAAACATTGAAATTGCTCGAAATTATCTTGAGAAAGCTTAAAAACGGTACAAAAAGTCTGCAAATCTAAAGTGTCGTATCCTTGAATTTAATGTTGGAGATTTGGTAATGGTGAAACTTCTCGACAGAAACTATTATAAACCGACAAGAGGGAAAGATTCAAGATTGATGCCAAAATATATTGGACCATTACCCATCGTGAAGAGGATCGGAAGAGTCGCATACATGGTTACACTCACTTCCTGATGTAAAATCCACAAGTTCCTTCATGTTGGTGTACTAAATCTATACTTTGTCGACAAGGAGGACACATCTAGAAATGATTCAAAGCGACTTGTGTATGATTCTTCGTCATTTAAATGTCTACGCATATCACTTAGATTTTTGTTCTGAATGCTATTATAGGGGGTATTAGTCTTTCAAACATCTTTCAAACTTTCTAGTGTTCGCCCCCTGCACTAACCATTGTAATTTTCTACTTTCATCAATTGTAATTTCAAGCATTCAAGCAATCAATGATCAATTTACTTTCAATGCATTTCAATTTCGTGTTGCAATCTTTTTAAAATTTGTAATCAAATTTTCTTTCGTCCCGAATCGCTGAGAGAAGGCGAAGGTAGTCTAGCGGAGCATACTAGTGCCGCAAGGTGTCTCTTTCTGTGCTAAAAAGAAAGGCACCCTGTGAAAGTTAAGGATTGAAGTCAATTCGCAGCATAATCCATACCGGGAACAAATGTTGGAAATTGTTTATTAATTAGTGAGTCGTGTCAAATTTGAGCTACAGTTTAAGTGGGATTTGTACTTCAATTTTAATGGGACCAAATATATTCACTCTTTACTCCGCAAGGTGACTAACATGATATATTTATTTATCGAAAGTCATTTAGAAATGAATGAAATATTTGATGTCAAAGAAACTCACTTGAAACTATAAACTAATAAAGAATTTGATTTATTGAAATTGCAAAACACTTGTCCTACGTAGGAATGTTGGAAAATTTTGATGTGATTTATATAGTGGAAATTGGTAATTGGGTTTGGGCCCAGGGAGACCAAAAGTTTTTGGATAGGAAGACTTATATAGTATTGGGTTCGGTCTAAGCCTTCACATGCTGCCTTTGTTCAGCACGAGCACAAGTCCGAGTTCGAGTCCGATTCGTGTTTGGGTGTGAGTGGGTCCTTGTACTATATTTTATTTTTGGACAGAATTTATTTAAATTTTTGGGTCAAATTGTAATTAATCAAATTCTTTGGTAATTAATGAAATTAATTTTTTAATTGGCTTATTTTCAAGTTATTTTTTAGTCCTTAACAGATGCAGTGTTTCATTCTGAACATTTTTGTTTGAATAGACGTAGGGTTTGGAGGGTTGTCTAAACCGTGACAACTGTTTAAAATAGGTTTGAAGGATGTTCAAATGGCCACGAACGAATCTATTGCTACCAATAAAATTACACAATTTTCATTGTAAACTTTCTCTACTTTGAATCCAATTTCCTCTCTCGTTCTGATACTATTGTTCTCGAAGTGAAAACATTTCATTGAGTTCGTTGGAACTCCTGCGATTGCTTCATTTTAAGGAAACATCGTAAAGTTGGTGGGCTCGAATTAGTATTATGATCTTTTTGATTATCTCGTTACGCTGCTCAAATTATATTACCTTAATTATGTCGGTGTAGTATATCTTGATTGTACGAGAGAGGGATTTATACTCCATGAATAATAAGAAAGAATCAAACTTCGCACAAATTTATTAGTATTTATTAGTGTCTTTGCCCCTATATAATTTCTTCCATATCAGAACATTTTAGTATCATCGATAATTATTAGCGAATTTATGTTCCGACAATAAAACGCGTGAAATTTTGGTCCTCCAATTAATATTCTTGGTCCACGTTGTGGATGCTCTAATCTCATAGGAATATATGCCCAACAATGAGCCTCATGAAAGTGCCAGCAAAGTTGCTTGTTAGTGTAGATCAAAGTGGCTAAATTCATGGTTCCACAGTGTGTTAATAGGTTAATATTCATGGCCCCACAAAAGGTAACTTTACATTGTTGGATAAGTTTAGAGAATTTATTTTTAAGTATTTTTTAAATTTCTAATTTGATCTATTACTTTTCTTTGGCATATAAAAAAGGACATCCTTTGACGTCCTCCCAATCTTTTTTTAAAAAAAAAGCATGCTTTTTTATTTTTGTCAAAATTGAGCCCACAATGAAAGATTTAACCCTTGTTTGGTGGGAATTAAAATGGATTTTTATAAAAGTTAATGAAATGTGTAGTTAAAAAGTTGTGAGTATCATAAAATGTGTAGTTAAAATTAATTATTGACTTTGAATTAAATTAAAATTTGAATTTTAATCCCTACCAAAAATGGACTAAATTGATAAAAAGATGATTTTAACCTTATATTTAAATAACAAACAATTAACCTTCTAGGCAAGTGAGATATTTCGCATTTGAGTTGTAGAAGTGGTCCTTGTTTGGTTTTTTAATAACGTTTGGAACCATCAGCTCTTATGCTTTTCAAAATTTGTTGAAGTTGCATTGGTGTAGCTTTCTGAGGCATAGTTAGAACTTCGATTATCGAAGTCATCACTTTTGTAAGTAGGCTGCGGTCCGTTGGATGGTGGTCCTTATCAACCCAATTTTAAGCTCCAATCATATGACCAATGATGTAGGCATTACCATATCTGTACATGACTAACTGCCTATTAATTGTTCAACCAAGTGCATGATCACAAGATAAACCCGTAAGCTGGAATATTCGACTAGTACAAATCTTATTCAAATCAATATGTTTCGCGTGGATTATCGCTAACNTTCCAAGTCTTCTCTAGTATCTTAAATATCCATAGACCAACAGGATTATCCCATTTCTCAACAAACAGTCTCTTTGCAACTATCCTAGTCATCAGTTGGCACCTAATGTGTTCTAGCAAGGTGATAATTGGCTTGTCCCTTTCTGGAAGAATAGCCAGGTTGAATGCTTCTCAAAGATTATTAAGCAGAATATCATACTTGGATAGATCACAAAAATGTGACTCACTCCATTAGCTAGAAGTTTTTCTCGTCAGCCATTCATATGCCTCTTCTTTTTCAGCTCTCATTCTATCCATTTCTTTCTTCCTTTGAGCCCTTGAAGTTGCTAAATGTGAAATTGACTTCATTCGTGTCAAGTTTTCTATTGAATTGTTGCACTCTATTTCTGGTTTGGACATCATATTCATCTTCACTATTAACACTTTGCAGATCATCCGAGTCACAATAGTCTGTCTCGTTGCCTCTTTGAATATTAGGTTGCTCAAAGACAAACCAATGATGTAGGCATCACCATATCTGTACATGACCAACTGTCTATTAGTTGTTCAACCGAGTGCATGATCACAAGATAAACCCGTAAGCTGGAATATTCGACTAGTACAAATCTTATTCAAATCAATAGAATATCTATTCTTGGTTAGTATGTCGTACTTGAAATTACTTTGCTCTGACCCATTTTGGATCACAGAGTCTTGAATCTTTCCAAGTCTTCTCTAGTATCTTAAATATCCATAGACCAACAGGATTATCCCATTTCTCAACAAACAGTCTCTTTGCAACTATCCTAGTCATCAGTTGGCACCTAATGTGTTCTAGCAAGGTGATAATTGGCTTGTCCCTTTCTGGAAGAATAGCCAGGTTGAATGCTTCTCAAAGATTATTAAGCAGAATATCATACTTGGATAGATCACAAAAATGTGACTNATGACTCCTTATGGGCAAGGTTGACAACAATGAATTTCATTTACCAAATTGTTAAACTAATTTGAGGAGGTGAAACGATCTG
Organism: Fraxinus quadrangulata; assembly: GCA_903798255.1. Taxonomy (NCBI): domain Eukaryota; kingdom Viridiplantae; phylum Streptophyta; class Magnoliopsida; order Lamiales; family Oleaceae; genus Fraxinus; species Fraxinus quadrangulata. Next base: position 1,704 of record CAIGRB010086017.1, on the reverse strand, counting down.
TCCGCCTGAAACTTGATTAGTAATTAATTCTCTGTTGGAAGTTCTTGAAACATTGTGATTTAAAGATGAGTTATAGACCATTGACTACAATGAATTTCATTTACCAAAGTGTTGAAGAAATTTTACGAAATCGATAACTAGATTTATGTGTGTGATATTATCAGCCATCACCCTAAGATGAAGCATGTGATGAGGAGCGGCATGACATGAACATATTATAAGCTATACATTTGTATAGTATATCGTAATTTTTTTTCTTTTTAATTGTTTTTCGATTTTGAATATTGAAGCGATAAATTTCGATTTTAGAGTGGCTATATGTTGAATTACTAGTGGCAACGAAATAATATATACATGTATGAAAAAAGACACTGGATATTTAACATAGATTTCGTACAAATTTTTGTTGGATATTTTCAACATATGTGGGGCCACACGTTGTATATTAAAATATGTGGTGCTATCATTTAAAGGATATTAGTCAATTAAAGTGATCCGTTAAAGATGTATTATGACTAATGGGTATTAGAATTCATAGAATTATAGTGTAGAGACCGGAATGGTCTTTTAAATTGATGAGGGGTCAATTTGAAGCAACTGAAAGATAGTGACTATTGAGTTACTGCTATTATTTTATATGGTTATGGTCCCCAATTGTTGGTGTGCTTGAAAATCTCCACATCTCCATCAATAGAGAGCAAATCAAAGAGGAAGATCACCAATCAATTGAAAGATCATAACTCATTCAGGTCAACAATCAAACAATATGGATCAAGGTATGTTTATAATTCCGCTATTTTGTTATTTTCTCTAGTTTCAACATGGAGTATGAATTTTATTTAGGGTTTGAAATGATTTGATTAATGAATCTATAATCCCTATTGTTATGTTAATGTATCAGTCCCATTATCTATCTCCACCCTCAGTGCCTCTAATTCTACCCTATGTTCTTCATCGTTTCTTATCTATCTACAACTCCACGCTTAAGGGCTGGGTTCAAATTAGTTTCAGAGAACATCAATTGAGTAATCCCGTGGCAAATGTAGGATGGAAACTCGAGGCACCAGATATATCTCAGCAATCTTAGAGTTGCACATGTTTTCCAGCTTACACACAATATTATGATTAGTACGGATGTTAACTAACACATTAGTCAACGACATGTTACGTATCTTATATCTATACTCCATTGACAAAGTATACTCGAAAAAACGAATTGAATGTAATTTAGACCTAGAAAATGTAACCATGTCAACCACACCTCCTTGATATATTTCGACTAGTTGGACATTCTATAGAAAACATTTCTGCATGGTGAACTTTGATGCGAAGAACATTGGTTCTGCAAAACTTAAAATGGAATAAATGGCCAATGAAAGTAAATAAAGACAATAAAAAACCACCATACCATAGGGTGGAACAACTTTGTTTATTGGGAGATGTATTTCGAATTGGCCTTTCATGTTGAGATATTTCGTCGAAGTATCCAAACAAGGAATACAAACAAAACTTTAAGGTTATGTAAAAAAAACAAAAAAGGAAAGTGGAAAAAATGAAGAAAACTTGAAATACAAAGAATGCTATCCTAAAAACTTTATTTGCGCCATCTCGATAATGAGAATGCTAGTGGATTTCAAGTCAAGAACCGAGTTGCAAATAACACTTTTGAAACCCGGAAAAAAGGAACAAAGAAGAAGAATATGA
>CAIGRB010085984.1:15403-34336 GCA_903798255.1 Fraxinus quadrangulata | reverse complement strand
AAATGGAGTAATGAATAGTATTTTTTGGAGAATGTGTGGTTGAAATTTAAAATAACTTTATTGGTCTATATGTAGAATATTTTATTTGGTGAATGTGTGGTGGTGAATCTTATTATAGTAAAAAATATTTTGAAAAAATTGTAGACAAACATGGCTTCATATGAATTTTAAATTTTAGGGTTTTTTGAAAGTGAACCTTTTCCTTTATAAAATAAAAAATAATAAAGAAAAGACTCCAGTTTTCCCCCTTCGGCACTCTGCAAAGTCCTCCATTTAAAAAACCATTGGGATTTGAAAAATACATTTTGCAAAAAACCTCCCGCCTGCATTTCCACTGCCTGCGATTCAAACTTGTTCGATTCAGGCTCTTGCGATTCAGCCTTGATCAATTCAGCTGGGTCCGTTCCTGCCGCCAGTCCGCCCACCGCCAGACCAGTCCGTCCAAAGCCAAAGGTCAATTTTGCTTTGCTTTGCCTAAAGTTCAATCAATATCTGATTCTGGAATTTCAATTTCGAAATATATTTGTTATACTTATTTGTTATTTGTGATTGGCGATGGATGTGATTTGTGAACTTTATTTTGGGAACTTCATCAAAAATTCAAAATAGGGGCAGCATTATTAGGCAATTGTGAAATCTTTATGATAAATTTTGTAGCACTTTTACTGATAGAAGAATCATTTTTTCACTTGAATTGCTTGAGCCAAACTTCCATAGACTCTTGTTTATTTACAGATGCAAATGGTTAACCTGTTCTGTTAATGCAGCAATTTCAGTGGACGCTTCATTCTGCACATCCTCCATTTCTTTCTCGACAGAAATGACTTAATCGACTCTCTTTTAGTGTTTTCTCCAATTCCGAAATATTTTTTTCCAAAACCTTCTTTTCTTCCAGTATTCTATGTCCATCAATAATTTTGCTTGATAATTCCTCTTTTAGCCTTTCTATCTGAATAAGAAATTCTGATATTTCTCTACTTATTTTCTCAAGAATGGAATCTCCTTCACTTTTCCGTGCTCTCAAAGATCCAATTGCTCTTGGAAATTTTTTATTTCTGCAGTTGAAGACATGATTTGAGCAGACTCTTCACTCTCTATCTTCATATTGCTTCTGTACAGTGGAGAGCTCATCCTCTTTCTCCTTTAATTCCCTATCCATCTCTGAAGTTTTAACTTGCAGGCTTTCTGTTTCCTGTTGCAACTGAACAAAGTCCTCGCTTTTGCTTTTCAGCTGCTCTTCTAATTCATTTTTCTGGTTGCTTAAAGAGTTCAGCTCCAATTCCAAGTCTTTTATTTGCGACATAAAATTATCTCTTTCTTTCAGTAGTTTCTGTTGCTCCGCAGTTTTGTATTTGACAAAATGATGTAATTATGGAACGATACCAAAGTATGAAAACGCGTAGAGAACAATTGTAATAAGACATCGAATGCTTAAATTTTTTTCACAACTTGTTTACAAGTTTGATTGTGCCCCCTAACTCGAAATATATGCGTCGGCCATTGGTATAAATTTAGTGACTAGTGAAACATGGTGGGTGAGTGATGGAGTGCAACGTGTTAAATTTTAGTGACCATTTAGAAACATTTTAAAGTTCAATGATTTATAAATGATGAGTGAGTGATAGAGTTCAATGTGTAAAAGTTTAGTGACCGTCCAGAGGTACTTTAAAATTTAGTGACTAATATGTGATGGAAATATAAGTTGAGTGACTAATGAAATATTTAATCCAAAATATATAATTGAAATAAATTTGAAAAAAAAAATAAAAAATTAAAAAAGGGATGAAACATGATCTTAGTCAAATTAATACAAAGAATTAAGGAAGATGTCGAAATCTGCAAGTTACAAAAAAGGGTTTAAGAAAAAAATTCATCAACAAAAAAGCATAAAATGCATCTGAAGAACGTTGAAAATTTCATTTTTCAGGCAAACCTCCATTTTCTCTTTACTGCTATTCGTCAAATACCAGAGAGAAGCCATGAAGGACAGTCTCTTGGACTCCGTACGATCCACGGTGTTCAAGCAGTCTGATTCGCTTGATGGAATTTGCACGACAATCGAGGGCTACGATTTCAACAAGGGAGTGGACTATCACGAGGTTCTCAAGTCCATGGTGTCCACTGGCTTCCAAGCTTCCAATCTTGGTGATGCTATTCAACTCGTTAATGAAATGGTAAATACTTTCTTGTTTAAACTATTTTAGTTCTTTTAATTTGTATACACTTTTACACAATCAGTTATTTAGTATTATAATGGGATTTTGAGAGAATGAGTTGACGCACCTTGAAATGGATTTTTTTCATTCTTGAAGACACCAAAAGTTTTTTTCTTTTATGGCTTTTCTGGGTTTGAAGATAGAATGAAATGTTAATTCAATATAAAAATACCATAGTTTTTAAGGATTATAAATTTTACTTTGCGAATTATGGAGTATGTTTTGCCCTGAGTATTATGAGTTCATGGAATTTAAATTATGCTTATGACTAATTATTATGGATTTATTGTGTTCGAAGCTAGATTGGAGGCTTTCAGATGAGAATTTGACAGAAGAATGCTGTGAAGAGGAGAGGGACCCAGCTTATAGAAAGTCTGTCACGTGCAAAGTGTTTCTTGGTTTTACATCCAATCTGATTTCTTCAGGTGTCCGAGACATAATCCGGTATCTTGTTCAGCATCACATGGTGAGTGATATGTGCAATATTAGTATTCAATTCATATTTCTATATGTTTTGTGGAATGGTTGAAAATTGATTTCAACTTCGATTCTGATATTAACCATTTGTTCTAATTGTGTTTAAGATAAACAATTATATGGGTTGAATGTTGGATTTTCTATAGAAATTTAGAAACTGAAATTGTGATGGTGCACATGATAAGAAAAACAAAATTTTATGTCTCATTAAACAAGTTTTGCGTTTTATTTTTTGGGGGGTAGTAGGGAATTCCCTATTGAAATAGAAATGCATCATGGTTCTGCCTTAAGTACTTATCTTTTCGCTTGAGTCTTGGACGAGTCTATGGGGCATACTCAAGATGAGGTCAGGTTCCTTATTGTATGTTATTTGCTAATGGAATATTTTCAATTGATTATATAAAGAAGAAGGGGTAAAAACATAAGATAAAACTGAAGGGGTTAAATCATAAGATAAAACTTTGGGAGAATATGCTAGAATATGAGGTTGTAGGTTAAGTAGAACCAAAACACATAATATGTGATACCATTTCAATGATAGGACCTAACTATAATAATTGAGTTACGATAGATGATCATGTTGTCCAAGAAACAAGTGAGGATCTCCTACGGTGCTGTTGGGTCAAAGTGAAATGGAGTCAACTTCCTCTTAAAGTGATTGTTTTGGGTATATATGTTTGATTATTAATAAAAGATGAATTGAAGAGAATGTATTGCATAGGATTAAAGCAGATTGGAAGAAATAAAGTAGTGTTGCTGTTGCACGAATTCTCTGTAATAGAAAGATCCTTAAGGTTAAAAGCTTGTTGCACAGTAGTGACTAGACTTGTTATTCTTTATGGTACTGAATAATGGGCAGTTAAAGGACAAGGTATCTATAGATAATTTTAGCGTAAATAAAAATGCTAAGATGCATGAGCTGTCATATTAAAATGAATGAGAGATAAATTGAGAATATTGGCCAACAGGTAGAGGTGTTACCTGTCTTTTGAATATGAATTAAGGGGGACCAACTTAAGTGGTTGAGACATGTCTTACATAGATCCAAAAAGGCTACTGTTCATAAGAGTGATGCAATCTCAATAGAAAAAGTTAAAAGCGGGTTGATTTGACCGAAATTAACACGTGTTTGTTGTAGTTGACTGGTTGATAAGGATATAGTATTTATGAAGATTCCAGTATATATAGCAATAAGCACTACGGATTGGCGAAATAGGATCCCTGTAGTCAATTCAGCTTAAGACTTTGTTTGTTGTTGTTTTATCCATGCCTAACATTTGTAGAAATTACTAACAATTGTTTTTAATTATTTTTGTGGACCGATGATTAGTACGACGCGTCACACATTACAAGAATTTAGATTCAATCTGCATCATTCTGGAATTAAGATGCAACATTTAAGTGATTGGTCATTGTAAAATTTTGCATTTCTCTTCAGGTTGATGTAGTGGTAACGACAGCAGGTGGTGTGGAGGAGGACCTTGTAAAATGCCTTGCTCCCACATACAAAGGTGAATTTTCTCTTCCCGGAGCTGTTCTACGTTCAAAAGGATTGAACCGCATTGGTAACTTGTTGGTTCCTAATGACAACTACTGTAAATTTGAGGACTGGATCATTCCAATTTTCGACCAGATGTTTGATGAACAAACTTCAATGGTATTTCTTTTTCTAATTCTTGTTGTCTGTGGCTTAGTAATTACTCTCTGCATTTTTTTTTTTTTTTGAAAATATCTTCTGTAACTTTTTTGATGGAAGGCTGCTTAGTTGCAAAATTTAGCTATTAGACAGACTTTGGAGTGGAGTCAAACAAGATAATCTGTAGACAAAAATTAGTAGGCTGGACTTTCAGGGATTGTGTTTACTTCTATTTTTGCATTGATTTTGTTGTCAAGTAAGCAAGATGCATGCAATATGTGATTTGTATTTGACATAATGATCTGTTATGCTTACATTATTTCTGCCTATCAAAATTATAGATTAAGAAAAAGGTGAAAATTTATAAACTCTTATGTTTTAAGGAATTATGCTTCCATTAGTTTATTGCACTTTATGAACATTTTAGAAAAACGAAATAATAAATCAACACCTTGATATAAATATAAGATATGTCTGGCTTTCATATATAAATAGTTTCTAATTTTGAGAAAAAAGAAAATGAATACTGTATGGATTGACCAAGTGAATATGGGTTATAGAAAAACAAATTTAGTCAAGCTTTGGATATCTGACAAAAGTGTAACATTTCACTTTCTATTTCATCATCTTTCTGCATATGCATGCTTTTCTGGATGGAGTGTCTCAATTTGTTTTCTCATTTTCATATTTTTGCGTTCACCAAGGATGGATTTTGACAGAATACTAGGCTATATTTGTAATTTACAGTATGCTTTCTGAACCTGTTCTCCTTTCCATGCGCTACTTAGTCTTCTTTGTTTTTCCACTTCTCTTTTTCTTTTTGGGATCTCAATCATGCCCAGGAGGTAGAAAGAGTGTCTAATTTTATCTTGTCCCTGTTTTCCAATTCCCAGAATACACTGTGGACTCCATCTAAAGTGATTTCTCGATTGGGTAAAGAAATCAACAACGAGAGTTCATACTTGTACTGGGCATACAAGGTATGCTTCTTAGGAGAAGTTATTTGATTCTCTAGTAAAGCTTCTGATGGTATTTTAATGGCTGGATGACATCTGAGCTTACATTTGTAGGAGTTTTGTGGCACTGGCAATACATGCTGGCATGTTTATATTGTTTTCATATCCCTGGCTTGATGCTATTCTAGGCTTTGGTTACCAATGTACACTCTGAAGGAATTAGATATGCTTTAAGTAGTCTCACAACTATTAGCAAGTTTTTCAACTTTGAAGAAGAGAAATTAATTTTATTTTATTATTGGTAGCTTCAATAACGCCACGCCGTAAATCTGAACACTGACTAAAACTTATTTACACAAGCAATTATATGCTATTCAGCTCATTGCACTTTTCCACCTTTGCATTTAGTTTTGAAGGACATTATCTCAAGTATATTTAATAGTTTGTACCAACAATAGAGAAGCATAAACTCAGGCCCTGTCTAGTAGAACACGTTTATCTGTTTTGTCTTTAGCAAAACATGAATCTGAATTAAGCCTTTAAAAATTAGCCTCATTTTCTCTTCTTCCGTTCAGATCATTTACTACCAGGCATACATTAGATGAAGGACTATTTTAATTAAAGGTCATAAATACTTAAGCGAGGGCACGAGGCAAATGCTCAGAAGCTGGCTTTTGCTAGTAAATTAGTAATAGTACTTGATTTTTCTTTTGAAGCGCTCCCATGTATTACTATTGATGACTATGGCATTTAGCGAAAGAATTGCACCTTGGTTGCTTGTGCGTGTTACACAATCTGCATCCCCTAAGAGTTTTTTAGGGCTTGGTTACGAGGATATGACAATTTTAGTAAAACCATCATTAGACTATCATAGTTTTATTTTTATGTTTTCTATTTTCTCAACAATTTTATGGGTGTCAATGTATTATCTGTTTCTGAACTGTGGTTGTACTGAGATGCATAACATTAAAATATGTGTCAACAAGGGGAGGTGAAGCCGATTGAGCTCAATAAATGAAGGAATGGGGGACTTAGATGGTGGGCTTCCACTCCTAAGAGCGAATCCATCCTGGTAGAATACTTACGAGCAGAAGCCATCCTGGTAGAACACCGTAGAAGATGGATTCCATAACTATCAGCATTAAACAGTGAACTGAACATAGTAAAAATTGATTTATGTTCATAAATTTATTGGGAAGAAAGACTCGGTGTTTAGTTGAGTTTCTCTGATTTATCAATCTTGTATTTTCTCTTTGCAGAACGATATTCCCATATTCTGCCCTGGCTTAACAGATGGTTCACTGGGTGATATGTTGTACTTCCATTCCTTTAAAAAGGAGCCTGGTCTAGTCATTTACATCGTGCAAGGTAAAAGAGCTTAACTGTAATCTCCTGCTAATTTATGAAAACTGTAGAATAATGGACACACAGCTTTATAAACAGATATTAGGGCCATGAATGGTGAGGCGGTCCATGCTGGTCTCAGGAAGACTGGAATGGTAATTCTTGGAGGGGGGCTGCCCAAACATCATATATCCAATGCAAATATGATGCGCAATGGTGCGGATTATGCTGTATTTATCAACACGGCACAAGAGTTTGATGGAAGTGATTCTGGTGCCCGTCCCGATGAAGCTGTGTCCTGGGGCAAAATTCGAGGTTCTGCTAAGACAGTTAAGGTTTGTTTATTCGTTTCTTTATTTTCCAATTTCATCAATATCCTGTGTAGATTAAAAACTTGTTCCTTATTTTTTATTGACAAAACCAGGTTCACTGTGATGCAACTATTGCTTTCCCTCTCCTGGTGTCAGAAACATTTGTTGCCAGGGCAAAAAGATCGGTCGAGGCCACTTCTTGAGTTAAATTTGGGCCCCTGTAGTTCATAGTGGTCGATGGATTCAGATAGATAAGAAGAAATTATTTTTAACCAAGATTTTAGCCAGACAATATCCCGGGATCTTACTCATATTTGAAAGGTTTCTTTTTTTCCCGGATCATTAGGGCGGTCATTAACCATGTTGATCAAGGGACATCCCATATATTGGATTGATGCCAAATCTTTGAAATTCTTTTTATAGCGTTTCTTGAAGAGGAGCTGAACTAGTGTTTTAGTTGTCATCATATTTGGATTGTATCATATCGTCCGTGGTCGCCACTAATTTATGATGTCAGATGAAGTTTGTCATGTATTGAAGGATTAACTAGCATTGTATTTTTGGATTCGATTTCATGACTTGAGAAGTCTTACTATTATATTGAACTTTATAGCTGCTGGTGGTTCTTGCACTGTCAGGTTAATATGATCCCGTGAGCGGTTGCTTCATCTCTCATGGGGAGCTCCACAGATCGATGGGGCAGGCTACCTGGATTATGCGGTCGACTCCGGCTTGAGCTGTGCTTAGTTATGCCAGCTCCCTATGCCACCGGCTCCCTATGCCAAACTGCCCATAAGACTTTCCTAAATTCCAGCAATGACGCTAGCTTTGCTTTACCGATGGCAAAATATCTAGTCTGCCCCGTCTTTCATTACCCTGCTCCGCTAGGTAATTGGGGTGAGATTGGGGAATATGGTTACGACTCTAAATTAAATCTATCTTCAAATATGATTTTATTATATTTCTATAAAAGATGTGAATGTGTGAAGATGCACTAAAACAAGAGAGTATTTAAAATGATGATGTGAAGCATAATGGTACATCTTTATTCTCCATCGAATTTTACAACAATTATTACTACGTGCTATAATTCCTAGCCCTTGGTTGGGCTCCATTAAAAGTAGATTTTGGAAGAAAAAAATGTGTTTTAGAGTATTCATTTTTGGATAATGTATGGTTAAAAATTAAAGAAATTTTTTTGAATTTAAGTATAATATTATTTTATTAAAAAATGTGAGGTTAAAAATGAGAGAGAGAAAAATACATTTGTTAAAAAATGGAGCCCAAACAGTGGACTTTTTTTTTTTTTTTTTCTAGAATGTCAGTAGAAATCACAAAATAATTCAATTACTAGCTAAATAATTGATAATATTAAAATTATAACAATCATTCAAGCTAACAAACATCAACGTTAAAGTCTCGAAATTAAACTAAAATATCATAACAAATGGTTCATCTTCTTCCCACTATTATGAAGTTACAATAATATATATTTGAATATTGAGACATTACCTGAATTTTATATGAATTAATAAATAGGAAGCAAAACCTACCCCACCCATCTAGGAATATTAAAGAGAGTTACTGATGCTCTTTAGTGGGGAATATATATCTCCATTCCAGCATTGTTAGCTGCAGCAAGAAAAACTGTCATGTAGATGGGTAATTACTTTCTTCAAGCAATTTTGTTGTTGCCGTGTGTAATGGCCTGCTTAGCCATGGAAACAACCAATATTACGAAAGAGAACATGGTATTTCGGTGAACATAAGCAGGTCATCGAAATCTTTTCAAATTTGAGTAATTTGGAGGGTTTCCAAACCATACCTCTTCAGGAGTCAAGTTCAACACTTTTAGCTTTCCATTATCCAGCATAAGTAGGGCACCGAAATATTTTCAAATCTGACTCAATCTCTTTTCCTCTTGTGCTGATCTCTAGCAATTGAACTCCACTCCTAATTGTGATGGCCTGAATCTGTTCATGTTTTGGTTGCATCCGCAGCCTTTAAGGGAATGAAATTGGTGACATATAAGCTCGGACAAGGATAGTGGGATTGAACGATAGCAACTAGATAACTGCATAGTTCATCGCCTCTAATGCTAATGCTTGTTCTCGTGGATTTTTTTTTTTTTGCTTGGCAGCGTACCATGTGATCTGTTGGCTAATGTAGCTGCTATCAGCTCCTACCTGAGTTTCCAAATTTTTTATTGAAGCCTATTGATTTTGGAGAGCAGTTTCACGCTAGGTGATAAATTGCATCATTAGATCTTCCAAAAATGACTTCTCCTCTTTTCGTTGTTGACTTATCTGTGGGTGGCCAATAATCTGATATCTCTAACCATGATTATCAACCTATGAGAAGTTTGGATGCTTGTTCAACCCTGGATTATAGGTGTGAAAGTGAGGGGTGTTTTGTTGTCTTTAAAAATTTTGTTCATAACTAACATCCTCTGGCTGAACCATGTGAATGGAAGCTAAAAGGCTACTAGCAGTGATATGATCTATCCCGCAACTTGCGCAAACTAGAGTCGACTGGTGTACCATGTTCAAAGACTAAAATAGATTGTCTTGCTTCTTCGTTATTACTTCCATCTGTGTTGCTAACGTTGTCACGGAGTCAATGTTATGAATACCAGCTGCTTTTTGAAAAATCCTTGTCGATCAACCAATTAGCTTGATTTTCAACAATCCTCTCATAAAACTCGTGGGCATCATCAATGTCCATCTTCTTAACTGAACTGCTTGCTGAAGCATCTGCCATATTGCAAAATTCTGGGTGTAGTCCATATTAGAATAGATATACCTGTGCTTGCTTAGGAATGTCGAGATTTGGACACTTCCTAAACAAGTTCTTAAACTTCTCCCATGCCTCTGGTGATGTGATCTGATATGATCCAGGAGTTGAGCCCAACGAAGCTAAGATTGATTATAGAAGGAGGCCCAATGAAACGTTCGAGAGAAAAGCGAATGAAAGAGGCGTGTGATTGCTCGTTTAAGCTACAGTTGATGACATGGTGATCTTGGCAAAGAATGGAGCAAGTTTCTTGATTGGGTCGATGACCGAAATGGGTTGGAGCAACTTGATTCAAGCAAAGGAAGACGGATGCCCAAAATTTGAATTCCTCACAAAAATTCCGCCTATTAGTCTTTTGCTGTTCAGGTCAGTAAGGCTTGCCCACGCCTTAAGAAAAGCTCGCTTTAGCATCCGTTCAGGTCAGTAAGGTGTGCCCATGTTTTAAGAAAGTTCGCTCCAGCATTGTGCATTGTGCAAAAATTTCATTTTCCGCGAATTTTCCTTATATCACTAAGATTCTAATTTATCACAATTTGTTGTTATTTTAGTAAGTGAATTCCGGTACAATTAGGATTTTTAGACTTGTTCTATAAATACTTGGTTATTAATCATTGGAATGACCTTTTGACAAATTTATTATTGAGATATATTCGACACGCTATTGTACTCTTCAACCATTGTTCTTATTAGAATACTCTGAACTTATCAAGAGGATTCTTGTGTCGTTCAACACCGAATGCGGATTACGTGTTGTGTAATCAAGAAGTCATTCAAATTTCGTTTTTGTTTGGTTGCTTGGTTCAAACTCAAAATCGGGATTATTCTTTGGGCTTTCTTGGGATCTTCAATCTCGTTATGGGTTGCATAGTGTTCTTTGCTACGTGGTTCTCATCATGATCCATGATACGAGAGATGTGATCCATGATACGAGAGCAAGTTCGGGCAAGAATCCATTGATTGTTGAGGGATGACCAATGACTAGGTCGCGAGCAAAACGAGTCAAGGAAGCTATGGAATTGCTTGCTCAAGTTATAATGGACGAAACGTTGAGCTCAACAAAGAAATGAATGAGTTTCGTGTTGGGCTCGGGAGAAGAAACCAGATGGATCAACTTAGTTCAAGCAGCAGACGAGAAAGCTGGAGAAAGTAACTATGCGACCACATAGTTACTCTAGGGTCGCATGCCTATTTACTGAGACTACAATTGAGGGTCTCAAATGACCTATGCGACCACATAGGGCTACACTATGCGGCCGCATAGTGTTTTTCCGGACGCGTTTTTCTATTTTTTGTGTAATCTTCTATTTTAGTTAAAAGTCTTGTATGTAATATTTTTGATATCTTTGAGGCTTAAATTCCCTTTTGAGCTAGATTTTATGGGTTCCCTATATATATGACTCATTATATTAATTGTAAACAGATAATTTTGAGAGATTATTGAAAGGCAAATTGCTTCCTTTTCGTTCTTCATTATTTTAATTTTTTTATTGTAAAAATACACAATTTGAGAGATATTATTGTAAGATATATTGTTTTCTACTCATTTTTCATTGAATTAACTCTGAACTTATCAAAAATTAAATTCTTGTAGCGTTCTACAAATTCAAGTAAGCTTCATAAGTTTTTGTGATCATGGGCTAGGATATTGTTAGCGATTGTTTTGGTTATTGGTTCAATAATTTATTGTGTCGAACTTTTCAAACGTTGATTCTTGGCTTTCTTGGTTTGTTCTAATTTGTCGTGGTTCCATAGCCACTATTGCTATGTGAATTCGCATCAGTTAATATCAGAACAAGGCTCCAAAAATCAAGGTTATATCCTAGTTAATTTTCTTTTTGTTTGAGTCTTTTATTTTTTTTTTCATTCTTCCTGTTATTCGCATTCTTTATTTTTTTTTTTTTGAGTCTCCAATCCATAAAATACCAAAAAAATAATTTCAAAACTTGTTTGTGTGCTAATCTAACATTCAAATCAATTTCTGTTTCTTTTGCTGGTATCTAGTTGAATTTTAGAGTAAACAAAAAAAGGAAAATTCCGAAAAAAAATATTGCCAGCAGCATACAAGTTCATTTTTGAGTAAAAAAAAATTCCAAATTCAAAAGTGTCCAATCCGAATTCAAGATATGTCTCTTTCTTTTGAATTCATCTATAGTGTTTCATTCAAATTCAAATTCAAATTCCTACTTCTTGATTCATCCTAGATCACTTTAATTACTCAATTCTTTGTTTGGACTTCACAATGCTTAAAATCTTGATTGAGATGGAATTAATTCTTTGAAACACTTGCAAGAAAGCATTGAGTGGAAAAGGCAGAGTCGTGAGACTAATAGAGGGGAAAAGTCAAATTGAGTTATACACGAGCATATACTCGTGAGGTAAATATCAAAATAGATTTATTATGTCTAACATGGATGGTTCTACTTCAAACAGGAAGGAAAGCGGGACCATAGAGTGGAATACGTTGGTGATTGGGAAGCAGATAGTGATAATAATGAGAATGTATTGATGGATATTGAGTTAGGAAGAATGAGGGATAGAGGAGTTAGGCATGAAAGGAGGGACAAAGATCTTGTTAGAGATGGTATTGATAGAAATATGGGCAACATCAAGATGACAATTCCTTTATTCAAAGAAAGGAGCAATCTGGAAGCATACTTGGAGTGGGAAAAGAAAGTGGAGTTGATACTTGATTGACACAATTATTCGGAGGAAAAGAAGGTAAAAATTACGGTGCTTGAATTTACAGATTATGCTAGTAGTTGGTGGGATCAAGTAGTAACATCTAGAAGGAGAAATCGTGGAAGGCCTATTAATACTTGGAAAGAATTGAAGGCTATCATGAGGAATATTTTTGTGCCTAATCATTATTATCAGGGGCTTCATAAAAAATTGCAAAGCCTCTACCAAAGTTTTGGCGTGTGGAGGATTATCATAATGAGATTAAGATTGCGATGATTAGAGCAAGTATTGAGGAGGATATGGAGGCAACCATGACCAGCTTTTTAAATGGCATGAATAGGAATATAGCTAATATGGTAGAGTTATAACATTATGAGGAGTTGGAAGACATGCAACATGCTATAAAGGTAGAAAGGCAATTGAAGAGGAAGTGAATAACTAGGTATTCATCGGGTTCTAACTCTTCTTGGAAACCGATGTAGGATACTAATAAAAGTGATGGGGCTACTTCAAAGGGTAGGACTAAGCTACCGAAGGGCAAAGAGAAAGCTGCAAGCAAGGTTACACCTAAGGTGGATTCCCAACCACCTAGGAATCAAGATATCAACTGCTTTAGGTGCTTAGAATCGGGACACATTGCTTCTTAATGTCCAAACAAAATGACGATGATCTTGCGAAAATATGAAGAAGTGGTTAGTGAGAGTGAGGATGAATATGATAACATGCCGAAATTGGAAGAAGCTAGCAATATTGAGGAAGTGGAGTATGAAGTGGGAGAGCTATTGGTTGCACGGTGAGCTCTTAGTGCTCAAATTAAAGTGGATGACTTGGAGCAACAAATGGAGAACACATTTCATACGAGATGCCACATCAATAACAAGATATGTAGTATGATTATTGATGGGGGTAGTTGTACCAATGTGGCTAGTACAACACTTTGAAAATTTGGGATTAACTATGCTAAAACATCCTAGACCTTATAAATTGCAATGGTTGAATAAGTGTGGAGAGGTTAAGGTGAATAGGAAAGTATTCGTGAGTTTCTCAATTGGGCGGTATCATGATAAAGTGATGTAGTTCCTATGCATGTCGGGTATATTTTGTTGGGGAGGCCATGGAAATATAATAGGAAAGTGATTCATGACGAGTAAAAAAATAGGTACAACTTTACTAAGAATGAGAAATCTATTACTTTTGCACCGTTGACACCACAACTAGTGTATGAAGATCAAACAAAGTTGAAAGGTGAAGAGGAAAAAAGATTGAGAGAAAAGGGGAGTGAGATTGAACATTCACAACATGAGAAAAAGAGAGAAAATAATGAGGTGGCTAAAAGTGGAAAAAAAAAATAGTAGAGTCACAAGAAGGAAAAGTAAAAGAGTCTTGTGAGAGGAGAGAAAAGTCGAAAGTGAATTTCTTTACAAAAGGAAGTGAGTTGAAGAGGGCAGTAGTTGAGAACCGACTTATGGTCTTGTTGGTTTATGAGGAGTCATTCCTCAATCTTGAGGATTCTAACACACTCTCCCTAGTTTGATTACTTCTTTGTTGCAGGAATTCGAAGACATGTTCCCAGAGGACATGCCTAGTGGCCCACCACCCATTCAAGGCATTGAACATCAAATTGATTTTGTACCTGGAGCGTCAATCCAAACAGGTCAGCTTATCAAAATAATCCTAAGGAGACTAAGTAACTTCGAAGGTAAGTGGAAGATTTGATGAATAAAGGGTATGTGAGGGAGAGTATGAGTTTATGTGTCATGCCAGTACTACTTATACCAAAGACAGATGGAACATGGAGGATGCGTGTCAACTGCAAGGCCATCAACATTATAATGGTAAAGCATCATCATCCTATTCCTAGATTAGATGATGTGCTAGATGAATTACATGGATCATGCATATTTAGTAAAATTGATCTTAAAAGTGGTTACATTAAATTAGGATGAGGGAATGAGATGAATGTAAAACCGCTTTTAAAACTGAATATAGGTTGTATGAGTGGTTAGTTTTGTCATTTGGACTTATTAATGCACCTATCATATTTATGAGATTAATAAATCATATTTTAAGTGCTACTTTGATGACATTTTGGTATATAATAAGGTTCTAAATGAACATATAAGGTATTTGAGATGTGTGCTTGCGGTCTTAAGACAAGAACAATTTTATGCTAACTTTAAAAAGTGCACATTTTGCACTTTTTAAAAAGTTTTTTTTCTTAGTTATGTCATTAGTGCTAAGGGTATTGAAGTAAATGAGGAGAAAATCAAAGCCATCAAGGAGTTGCCAACACCTAAAAGCAAAACCGAGGTAGGAAGCTTTCATGGATTAGCTAACTTTTATAGGCATTTTGTCAAAAAACTTTAGCACACAGAGATTATGAAGAAAAGTGTAGGATTTCATTGAGGCGTTGAACAAGAACAAACTTTTAATACTATTAAAAATAGGTTGTGTATCACACCTTTAACAATACTTTTGAGATTGAGTCTGATGCCTTAGGAATGAATATTGGAGCTGCCTTAATGCAGGAACGAAGACCAATAGCTTACTTTAGTAAAGATAAGTGGAGCACCTTTCAATTATACTACAAGGAGTTGTATGCACTTGTTCGAGCTTTGGAGACATGGCAGCACTACCTGTGGTCAAAGAAGTTTGTGATTCACACCAACCATGAGTCCTTGAAGCACTTAAGGGGTCAAGGCAAGCTAAACAAGAGATGTGAAAGGTGGATGGAGTCCATCGAGACATTTCCATATGTTATCTGGTATAAACATGATAAAGAAAATGTGATAGCGGATGCGCTGTTAAGGAGGTACGTATTTCTAATATCTTTAGGTGCTAAATTGCTAGGATTTGATTATGTTAAGGACATGTATACTAATGATCCAAATTTTTCTAATATATACGAATCATGTGATATGGGTGTTATGGATAGATTCTTTAGGCATAATGTGTATTTATTTAGGGAAAATAAGCTATGTGTTCCTAAATGTTCAATAGAGAATTATTAGTACGTAAGGCACATAGTGGTGATCTAATGGGTCATTTTGGGGTGAAGAAGACCTTAGAGATGCTAAGTGAACATTTTTATTGGCTTAAGATGAAGGTTGACGTTGATCGGGTTTGTAGTAGATGCACCATTTGTAAAATGGCGAAATCTAAAGTTTTACCACAAGGTTATGTACACCATTACCTGTTCCTAGTGAACCTTGGGTTGATGTGTCTATGGATTTTGTGTTTGGTTTACTTAGGACTAAGAAATGAAGGGATTCTATATTTGTGGTAGTAGATAGATTTAGTAAGATGTCACATTTCATTCCATATCATAAAATCGATGATGCCACCAATATAGCAGATCTATTCCTTAAGGAAGTAGTGCACTTACACGGGATTCCTAGTAGTATTGTATCGGATAGAGATATTAAATTTATTAGTCATTTTATTGGAGAATTTTGTGGAATGAGTTAGGAACCAAGCTATTGGTTTCTACTACTTATCACTTGCAAACTGATGGATAAACTGAGGTAGTTAATAGGACTATGATACAGCTGTTACGCACAATAGTTCATAAGAATTTGAAGAGTTGGGAAGAGTGTTTACCACTTATAGAATTTGCATATAATAAGGCCACGAATTCTACTACTTTTTACTCGCCTTTTGAAATTTTATATGGTTTTAATCCACTAACACCTTTAGATTTTATTTTTTTACATGTGGATGAAATGAGTAGTTTAGATGGAAAGAAGAAAGCCGACTTGGTGAAATCACTTCATGAAAAGGTAAGATTGCAAATTAAGAAGAAAAATGAGCATTGTGCCTCTGAAGCAAACAAGAGACGAAAGTGTGTTACATTTGAATCAGGAGATTGGGTTTGAGTATACTTGAGGAAAGAACGTTTTCCAGAACAAAGAAAGTTAAAATTGTAGCCATGGGGAGATGGTCCATTCCAAGTCCTTGAAAGGATCAATGACAATGCCTACAAACTAAATCTTCTAGGTGAGTATAATGTTTCGACTACCTTTAATGTTTATAATCTTTTTCTCTTTGATACGGTACAAATTCGAGGGCTAATCATTTCGCAAAGGGAGGGGATGATGTGATCCATGATATGAAAGCAAGTCTAGGCAAGGGTCCATTGATTGTTGAGGAAGGACCAATGACTAGGTCACGATCGAAGCGAGTCAAGGAAGCTATGGGATTGCTTTCTCAAGCTACGGTGGATGAAACATTGAGCACAACAAACAAAGTAACGAGTTTCATGTTGGGCTCCGGAGAAGAAACCAGGTGGATCAACTTGGTTAAGCAGTGGACGAGAAAGTTGGAAAAAGTAATCTAGGCATGTGATTGCATGCCTATTTACCAAGACTGTAGTTGAGGGTCTCAAATGAACTATGCGACCACATAGTGTATTTTCAGACGGATTTTTTCCAATTTTTCGCTTCATCTTCTTTTTTAGTTAAAACTCTTGTATGAAATTTTTTTATGGGCTTAAATTCCGTTTTTAGCTAGGTTTTACGGGTTCCCTATATATAGGACTCATTATATTTATTGTAAATAAATAATTTTGAGAGATATTATTGCGAGGCAAATTGTTTTCTTCTCGTTCTTCATTGTTTTAATTTTAAACTTATCAAGACTTAAATTCTTGTGGTGTTCTACAAATTCAAGTAAGGTTCATAAGTTTTGTGATCATGGGTCAAGATATTTTTATCGATTGTCTTGGTTCTTAGTTCCATAATTTATCGGATCGAGCTTTTCAAATGTTGATTCTTGACTTTCTTGGGTTGTTCTAATTTGTCGTGGGTTGGTGTGTTGTTGCAGGCACCCAAAAATAATACATTAACTTCTAAAACTAATGTAGTAGTGGAAGTAAGAGTCAATCCCACGAAGAGTGTGTAATTCAATATTTTATACTTCGTACAATTATCGAGGAATTTTTGTATGCAAACAATTGTAAATAACGCAATCAATAACAATGAANAAATAATCAAAACACTAACTTTGGTCTAAGTTCACATCGACCATCGGAAATTCAGAATTTATCATAGATGCAAGGATAATTCAATTCATATTTTGAATATTCACCATTGGAATTATTTTCCTATTTGATGCGGATATCTTCGAGACTTAATTTTATTGTTATTGGGCTTTATCATTTATGCTTTCTATTATTGGGCTTGTAATAGTGGGTTGGCCCAAACCCATCACTTAATTAGATTTTTACTATTTATATGGTTTTGACATTATAATTAAGACAATGAATGATTAAATGAAAATTATAACTGGCGGCTGCATTTCTTCTCTCATTTCTTTCATGGTTTCTTTCCCCTATTTCTTCTACTCATTGTCTTCTCCCTGCAACTCTACTTCTTCTATTGATTCTACATCAAATTGGGTAAAAATTCATCTACAATCCAGAAATTTTTTCCTATCATCTTCTCAAAACCCCTATAAGTTGTTGCTGCCTGTCTTCACAATCCGCAAACACATCTAGACCACGACTCAATAATACACAAAGCACTACCGTCAATTACAACCAAACAGCCAATAGCAGACAACTTAAAAAAAAATCCAAAAGTCGAACAAAGCACAAAGTCACAGTCATCGGCAAAACCCATAAACACCCAACCAAACACATAAACTCCATAACAACCGTCGACAACAGTACCATCATCGGTCGGCATCCCTTGCTTCTGCGTCGCAGCCGCCGACATTAGTTTCAATGACCACCCATTCTTCCCGCTTCTATAACGAAAAAAGAAGACAGCCCAGCACCACCCGACCATCACCAATTTACAGAGACCCATACCCAACCCAAAAGCACATACTAGGCTACTGTACCGACTCCTTCTTCTTCTGTAGTTCCTCGGTCAAATTGGTAGAGTGGGTATTTGATTTTTCAATTTGGGCTCTACCTAATATTTTGGGCTTTGGGAATTTTTCAATTTGGGCTCTACCTAATATTTTGGGCATGGGTTTATATTTGATATTCAATTTGGGTTTTACCTTATTGTTTTGGGTCTAGATTTCAATTTGGGCTCTGCCTTTGTATTTTGGGCCTAAATTTATAAATTTAGTTTGGGGCTCGATTTTGGCTCTATTTTTGTAATTTTCTTTTAGTTTATAAAAAAGTGAAAAAAAAAGAAAGAAAAAAAATAAAGTGAAAAAAAAGAAAAAAAATAGTGTGAAAAAGAAAGGAAAAAAAAATTTCTAACGTTTTTTTTAGGTATACCTTTGACCTGTTGGTTGGCTCGGTACTTTGACGATCTTGTTAATTGGCTCATTTACTTTGATGAATTTGTTTATTGGCTCGACTACTTCAACGAACAAATGGGAGTTTATGTTTTATTTATCATTGATTTATATTACTGTTTATTTTAAAATTGCATCGATTAATTTCTTTGTACTGCTGCTATTCTAATTTACCTAAAGTTCACGTAACCGAATCCCTTGACTTGTTCAACTCTCATTTTAACCCACTTATTTTTCGTGATCGAAATTTGACTAGTATTTGACCCCTG
>CAIGRB010085984.1:2293-12568 GCA_903798255.1 Fraxinus quadrangulata | reverse complement strand
AGCTGGTAATATATTGCATGCAATTGCGTAGTGGTCGTCTTATCATATCTAGTCCTAATAATCGGACCATGGACCCATCCCAATTTGATGCCCTCACCAGACAATTGGCACAACTTGCAACTAACCAACAACAGTTCCAAACTCAATCAGCTGTTGTCCAAACTGAGATGACTACTACTCTTGAAGAGAGTAGGAGTCTAGCTGCTCGTCTGAACAATTTTAAAGAAATCCCTCATTCGACTGATGTTAATTCTGAAGTGTCCTATAATAGATAATATCGTTGTCGACATGGTGATCAAAAATATTTTCGACACCATCGTAGGGATTGGGATTGGGTTCATGAGTGAAAATGTGGTTATGACCGTCACAGTACTCATTCTCTTCCATGTCATAAGAAGCGTTTCTTTAGAAACAATGTAATATATGCACCTACTTTTAATGGTTGCTTAGATTTTGTATTTTTTACTCAATAGACTGCCCTAACACAAGAGAATCGGTTAGTGACTGAGTATATTGCTCAATTTGAGGAATTTCGAATGAAATGTCATGCCATTGAGGATGAGGCCCTGGCTTTGAGTAGGGTTAGACAAGGTCTAAGAGATGATCTTAATCGTCCACTTTTCCTTCTGAGTGTCACTACTCTTGATCACGCTTACTCTTTAGCTCAAGATTATGAGTTGATTATTGGTACTCCATATGAAAAGCATGGTGACAACCATATACCCAACTTATCAGCGCCACGTCCTCTTAAGTCTTTTAGGAGACCTTATCTGTCAAATGTTCCTCTTGTGTTGAAAAGAAGGGTACAACTTCTGAAATTCCAAGGACTTTTTCTCACTTGCAGTGCTTCAACTGTAAGGACTTTTGCCACATCTCTTCCAAATGTCCTAACCAAGCTTTATACAATCTGCTATTATCTATCCTCCATTTGGATAGGCTAACTTTCACCTTCAATTGGATGCCATCAATCTCTTCCATAATCACTAGGACATCAGGTTCTTCAAGAAAGATACAAAAAATTCACATAAACATATTCAAGCTTTTTTGATGTTTTATGAAGTCGTCAGTCATGAAAAAATGTCAGTAGATGCCTTTCGAATGTGCTTATTCCCTCATACCTTGAATGAAGACGCAAGTGAATGACTTAATTCATTACATGTCAGGAGTATCATGTCTGGAAAGACATAGTACAAAAATTCACCATGAAATTCTTCTTGCCTTCTCGCCATCAAATCCAAAATGAAATCCGTACTTTTAAGCATAAGGATCTTGAGAGCTATCTAGATGATGCGAACCAATATAGCAATAGTAGCTACGGAACCCATGATGAGAATGTAAAATGCTATTTTCATCCATTTATCCTTTGATTTTGTGATTAATTGATGCCTAAATATACTCAGTATTCTTATATTTTGATTTAGGTTGCAATATGATGAATATGATGGAATTTAGAAGAAACAGGCAAAAATGACTAAAATGGAAGAAATACAAAGTTCGGGGACTGAAATGTAAATACTCAAAAATTATGTCGAACGTCATGATGAAATTTTGAGAGTGTTAGGTATCAATTGGATGAGGAAAGAAGCCAAATGGATGAAATATAGTCCTGAACTGGTGGTGGTACAATAATTGGATCATGAACTTGATTCTGATTTTCAGCAATTTGACTTGCTTCTCGCTGTTATCTTTGGCGTTGTGTGAATGTTTTTCGATCTCGGGATCTATAGGAGTGATCTCGATCTCGTCAAAGTCTTGCATATAATGTTGACACTTAAAAAGGCAAAATAAGAGAAAATGAGGTAGTATGATAAATAGCCTAAAACAAAAATAAAAAAGAATCTAATTGTAACTAATAACCTAGAATTTAACTAACTATTGCCTAGCTACGATGCCAAAAACCTGTTTAGACAAAATCCTCAAGTATATGGACTCGTTGATAAGTTATATGTCATGAGTTGAGCAATCTTCCCACGAGGAATAACTGTCAACTCTAGATTACTTGTTTGTCTCAAATTCGATGTTTATAACACAAAAGAGTTGATTATTTTGTAATTATCCTAAATTAAACTATGAAAGCTGTAAAGATGAGGTTTTTTTTATCAAATATGAGATGAATGTATTGGATTTCAGAATCCGTCTATTGATGTCTAATTTCAAATCTCAACGTATGTGATTTCTCATGATTAATGTGTGCATGAAAATCGACAATCCGTTAATATCTAATATTTTCTTTCAAGATATATTAAATCTATGCTTAACGCGACTCAATCCTATTTATAGTCCGAATTCCCATTCACTCATAAAATTATCACCCACGATCGCACGTGTTATAAACATTATTCCTAACATATATTGTCTATGTGTCAAATACGCAATGTTCTACTTATTATGAGTTTTCCAACACTACAAATAAGTAATTAGTTGGTTAAATAGTGATCAAGCATTCAAACAATACAATAATCATGCATAATTAATCAAGAACACAAGAATTAATTAAAAACGATAAGTCTTGATTTAAAAACTATAAATCCATAAGTTTCATCAAAGTAGGTTATGTGTTTTATTAAAAGCCTGTCATTGCCATATGAAAAATTACATAAAAGAAAGAGAAATGACATCACTCAAGGTTAAGAATGTACAGAAGAACATGAAAACTTCAATTTTCTGCTTGAAATCCAACCCAAGAGATGAAATTCTACTTCTTCAATGTAAAATTCTCTCTTTTTTGCTCTACTATGATAAAATCGGCCTCCTCCATGTTGTGGACGTGTTCTACAATTTATAGAATGTCAAAATGATTGCATTGAATTGTTATCAAAACAAAATAAGGAAAATCAAAATTTTCCCCTTTCTGTACTGAGGTACGTGCCTCGACATAGCCAGGATGCGCACCTGCTTGTTAGGGGTACCCTAGAAGTGGTTGAGGCCTAGGGTGGTTTCGACAGTCGAACAACTTTTTAGTATTTTTGTCATAACTATTTCTCTGATATCCAATTGAGACGATTCAAAGCGCGTTGGAAAGCGAACTCAAATACCACAATTCTTATTTAAAATAGTTTTCCATATCAAACGTTTGCTATTCCAAAAATTTGTCTCAATCTAAGGATGAAAATTTGGAGTACAACTTTTTGGCTGAAAATTGATCATGATAATACTTTTCTCACCCAATTGACCTCTAGCATTCTCAAATCTTCATCGTGAGGTCCAACACAACTTTTGAGCATCTACACTTCAGTTCTCAAACTTTGAATCTCTTACAATTGAGTCATTTTTCATATTTTTTCTCCAATTCGGCTATTTTGATAGAACACAGGGTTAGTAGGTTTATTTATCTTCTTATTTAGCTGATTTGATTTTCCATTGTATAGACCAGATTAGTCGGATTGATTTAACTAGATTAGTGGGATTGATTTCCTTATATATATATATCATCCTCGTTAATAATAATGCAATATTCATCAAATCTCTTTATGGTATCAGATCTCTCTTTGTCTTGAATAAAAATTGATCCTTTTGCCTACCCTAGGTGTATTCTCTCCTCTTACCGTAGCAATGGAGAACTCCCAGGCTTTTTACAATACCAATTACCTCAGCAACAGCTTCTAAGCCGGAGATTACTTCAACACCTGTAATCACTATGGTTGAAGGTAATATGTCTTCTGCTAATGGATGCCTAATATCTCTTAATGCCTCTTCTCAGATTCCATTCAAACTTGCAAAGAATGGTGGAAATTATTCGTCATGGAAGTCCCAAATGACCAATCTTCTCTTTATTTATGGACGTTTTGGATTTGTTGATGGAACTTATTCTTGTCCCTAGAAAACTGACCCTAGATATCTTTTCTGGACTCGTCAGGATTGTCTTGTATTACTTGGAATTCAGGCTACTATAAATAGCATAATCAGCCCGACGATAAACACTTGTACCACTTTTGCAGATGCCTGGAACAAATTAGAAACAAGTTTTGCTAATCATTCCAACAAGATGTTTTCTATTATGTCCTATCTTATTTCAAACTAGAAGGAAGGAAAGACATTAGCTGCATAAATGAGCATGGTGAAAAGCCTCATTGATGATCTAGTACTCATTGGGCACCCTCTGAATGATGCTCAAATCATGTCCTATACCTTGAATGGATTGGTTGACGAATTTCAAGAATTGACGGCATCGGTTCATGTTCATGACCCACATATCACCTTTGAAGACCTCTATGATAAATTGCTCGATGAGGAACTAATTCACAATCGTGGAGAGGTAAATGAAAAAGAAGTACAAGTCACTGCACAGCTAACACAAAAATGCTGTGGTGGTCGAAGCGGGTATCATGTTCATCAAGTGGGCCATCGTGGTGGCTACAACAATAACACAAGGTTCTGATATCAATTTCTATGTACAGAACTCTCAGCCTAACCATATGCAAACCAATCGATAGCAGCCTTCTTATGGA
This sequence comes from Fraxinus quadrangulata, assembly GCA_903798255.1. Lineage (NCBI taxonomy): Eukaryota > Viridiplantae > Streptophyta > Magnoliopsida > Lamiales > Oleaceae > Fraxinus > Fraxinus quadrangulata. Next base: position 8,120 of record CAIGRB010085984.1, on the reverse strand, counting down.
CGAGGTATGAGTTCTTTAATTCTTCAATTATACTCACCTTCGTGGAATGCAAATCTTTATCAAAGGAACCAAGGCCGACGTCGTATTGTTTGTCAATTGTGTGGTAAATCGGGGTACATGCAAAGACTTTTCATTCTTATAGACAGCCTTCATCTCATACTTCTCGGCCCAAGCAAACTTTTCCAAAGGAGAATCAAGTCATTCCAATAACAATTGGGTCCTTGACTTGGGTGCCTACATCATATTAATTCTAATCTCCATAATCTCTCTATATACCCCAATTATGTTGGAAATGAGGATGTTGTAGTCGGTAATGGTAATGGTGTCTCCATCTCTCATGTTGGTTCTTCTTCACTTGATTTCCCAACTGCCTTATTTACATTAGATAATGTTGTGTGTACACCCTTAATAAAAAGAACCTAATATCTGTTTCCCAATTCTACAAACAAAATAACACTTCAATTAAGTTTTTCCCTAACTATTTTCTTGTGAATGATTTGAATACGGGGGCATCCTTAGCAAAAGGCCGGAGTAGACATAACTTGTATGAGTGGTCATCCTCAGCCTTAGTTATGATGCCATCCATCCACACTCCTTTAGCCTCAATTGCTCTCTCTTCTTGACTATGGCATCAACATCTCGGTCACCCTTCTTCTCCGATCCAAAAGAATATTCTAGCTAGCAATAACATTTCTTCATCATATTCCTCTGCAAATAAAGTTTTTGATTCTTGTCTTTGTAGCAAAAGTCATAAACTATCTTTTAGAAATTCATCTATTACTTTTAATAAACTACTTTAGATTAGTTATTCAGATGTTTGGGATATTGCTCCATGACCTCGTGTGGAAATTTTTGATATTATGTTATTTTTACTGATTATTTCACAAAGTACACTTGGTTATATCCTCTAAAAATGAAATCTGACGTGTTTAAGATTTTTGAAAAATTTTAAAAACTCGTTGAAAACTATTTTTCCACTAAAATAAAAACTGTATACACAGATGGAGGTGGGGAGTACCAAAAACTTTCCCACCTTCTAACCTAACACGAAATCCAGCATCTTACCTCTCCACCTTATAAACCTGAACATGTTGGCTCCGCCGAATGTAAACATTGTCATATTGTGGAAACTGGTCTCACACTTCTTCTACAATGATACTATCCATTTTCGCTTTTGGTCACATGCCTTCCAAAGTGCCATTTATCTAATTTATATAATGCCAACACTTGTTCTCAAGTATGATATACCTCATCACAAATTATTTGGACATAGACTTAAATACACTTCCCTTCAAGTTTTTGGTTGTATTTTTTACCCTTGGCTTCGCCCATATAACACCCATAAAATCGAACTTCACTCACAATCTTGTGTGCATCTTGATTTTTCCCTTCCTCACCATTCTTTTCTCTATTTCGATCCTCATTCAAATCACATTTATATCTAGACACCTTGTCTTCTTTGGGAAAATATTTTCCTTCAAAATGAACTCATTCCCAAATTTAAGCATATCTTCCCAAACATTTTCAAAGTACCTATCAATTTTTGCTGACAAGAATTTAGACCAAGTCACAGCTCTTGCCAAAGACGGCCTTGAATCCATCATCTTAATCACTTCCGCACCACACTTGCTACCAAAAATTCATTCTACGTTATCACTTCTGCTAAAAAAGATGTTCCAACTTTGTCTTATTCCATGGCTGTTTGTCGACACTCTTCAACACAGCTAAGTAGCTCCTCTTCATCTAACACATGTGAAGACTTATCTACCCCATGCCATGACATCAACCAAACTATCCAGCAAATTGAAACAAGTCCTTTCCACTTGTCTCAACCAGCTAAACCATCTCGTATGGTCACATGTGCCCAAAATATCATCTACAAACCAAAACAACCCTTCTCTTTAAACACTACTATATCCTCTCCCCATTCCAAACACAACCTCTACCCTACACCCAAGCAAATAAGCACTCTCATTGGCTTGATGCCATGAAAGATGAATTTCTTGTTCTTTAGAAAAACAAAATTGTCCCCTGTTCCATTCTCTCCTATACAAAATATTGTCGAGTGCAAATTGGTTTATAGAATCAAAAGGAACTCGAATGGCTCTGTTTCTCATTATAAGGCCCTCTTGTGGCAAAGGGATTCCATCAACGACTCGAAATTAATTTTACAGAAATTTTTAGCGTAGTTGTAAAACCAGCCACCATTCGTCTTGTTCTCACTTTGGATTCATCAACTATAAGAGTGATACATCTCTCTTCATCTACACTTCAGGAACTCGTATCATGTACTTGCTTGTGTATGTTGACGACATTATACTCACTAGCAATCACCCCCAACTCTTCATGAATTCATCGGTAAGCTCTCCAACAGGTATTCTCTCAAGGACCTTGGCAAGCTCAACTACTTCTTGGGCGTTAAAACCACTCGATCCTCCAATGGTTTGTTCCTATTTCAACATAAGTATATTCTTGATCACTAAGCTAAGGAAATTAGCACCCCATTGTCTACTTCAGATACACTCAAACTTGATGATGGATCTTGTGGACATGATCCAACTGAGTATCATTAAGTTCTTGACTCACTTCAGTATCTTTCTCTGACACGGCCTGATGTTAGCCATGTTATTAACAAGTTGTCTTAATTCAAGCATAAACCGACCTCTACTTCTTGGCTTGTCCTTAAACGAGTTCTTCGGCATCTCAAGGGAACTTCTCATTATGGTATCTTCATTTTAGCTCAATCTCCTCTTGTCCGTCATGCTTTTGCCGATGCCGACTAAGCTGGTAATGCTGATACACGTCACTCTACATCCACCTATGTTGTATTTCTTATCTCCAATCCTGTTAGTTGGAGCTCTAAGAAACAGTGTATCGTAGCCCGCTCATCAACCAAAGCTGAATATCGTGACATTGCTGCTACTACTGCTGAAGTGAATTGGATCACCCATTTGCTTCATGAACTTGCCATTTCCAAGTCCTCCAACAATCTACTGTGACAATGTTGGATCTACTTATGCTCCAATCCTGTTTTCCACTCACATATGAAGCATATTACCCTTGACTTTCATTTTGTCCACGATCAAGTTTCTCGCAAGTTGCTTCGTATTTCACATGTTCACACTACGAACCAACTTGCCAACTCTCTCACTAAACCTCTAGCTCGGAAGTAGTTCCTAATTCATTGGTCCAAGCTTAATGTCCTTCCCGGACCCTTACGCTTGCGGGGGGCATGATATAACACAAAATTAACAGGTTTATTTATCTCCTTATTTAGCTGATTTGATTTCCCATTGTATAGACGAAATCAGTGGGATTGATTTAACTATATTAGTGGGATTGATTTCCTTTACCTGTATATTTGTAATCATCCTTGTCAATAATAATGCAATATTCATCAAATCTCTTTACATTTATATCGATTTGTACTTGAGAAACGCAATATCCACTGAATTAAGCTATAAAATAATCAATAAATACTCTAACTTAAAGGACCAAATAAGTGTACAAAACACACTTTATCATTTACTACTGTTCTAACGTGTTGGTGGAACTAATTTTGTTTACTGTTTAAACCTGACTAGACACGCACTAAAAAACTATCTACAGGGGTACAATAAGGTTTGCAAATGTGTATGCACATTTGGGTTATATTGGGAATAGGAGGGACGATCTTGAGTCATTGGCATACACGCTAATATTCCTCATTAAGAAAGGTTACCGTGGCAAGGTTGGCAGGTGATTTGATACCATTGCTTGTATAACATGTTGTTGGGAATTTGTCTAAGCTCATAAACGTTTTTTTCAACGATTTCTTCTTTTGTCACACAGCCGGCGCACCACCTGGTATTGCAGCAGTGCACGGCGCTGTTGCAATAACCGGCAACAGCGCCGCGTGCTGCTGCTATCTCCAACAGCGGCGCTCGCTGCTGCAACTCGCAGCGACAGTCGCTGCTGCTTCCGGGCGTGCGGACCAGCAGCGACAACGATTGTCGCTGCTGCTGCAGTTCCTTCCTTCTTGATGCTTGACTGGTAGTGCCCCTTCAACGGCTCCTTCTTGCCTCATGACCCTTCTTTGCTCTTGTGCCTGTAAAGCATTTAAGAGCTCTGCCAAGGTAATCTTAGACAGATCCTTGGTGTTCTCTAAGGCCATAATGGTTGCCTCAAACTTTTCAGGCACCGTTACTAGGATTTTTTCAACAATCCTCGAGTCGGGTAAATCAGAACCAAGCAATCTTACCTTATTGGCAATTCTTAGAAGTTTGTCAGAATACTCTTTAATGGTTTCTGATTCCTTCATTTTCTGTAGTTCAAAATCTCTGATCAAATTCAGCACTTACATCCCTTTGATCCTCTAATTTCCTTCATACTCCCTTTTGAGATAATCCCAGATTGCTTTTGCTGATTTAAGTGACATGATTCGGGTGAAGATAGTTGATGAAACGGCAGCAAACAAACATGCCTTTGCTTTTGATTTCCTCGTTTTTCTGTCCTTCTGATTCTTGATCTGGGCCATTATGGGGTTGTTTGGCAGAGGAGGAACTTCGTAATCCTCTTCTATAGCTTCCCAAATATCCAGTACATCCAGATAGGTCTCCATTCTCACAGCCCAAATCTGATAATTTTCTCCGTCGAACAGTAGATGAGCAATTGATGAAAAACTGGCTTCTGTTTCCATGGCGTCCACTTGAATTCAATCTCAGACTCTCATAGGTTCCTTAAGAAGTAGAGCTCTGATACCAATTGTTGTTTGTTTTGTAAGGTTGTAACAGAAAAACAAAGACAACTTTGAAGAAAGAAAAACTTTACAGTAAAGAACACTAGAAATTATGTCGAAGAAGAGATGATTTCATTGAATTCACTACTTACATTTAAAGACTTAAAAATAACTAACTACTAAGATCATGTCCTATAATTAGACCACGATTAATTACAGATAAAAACAGAACATTAACAACCTACTACAAACTGGGAAACAAACTTTGAAATATTCAAAATAGAATAACAAAAAAACAGGTTGCAAACGTGGCAGCAGTCCTAAACACAACAGCTAACAATAAGATACAACTTTTTCTTCTTTCTTTTTACAATAATTGTCACAAAATAAATATAAGCTTGCATTAATTAGCCGTTCAAACAGTTTGTATTAATGTTCCAGTTTAATAATTTTTTGGTTCATTTCTCTTTTATGCAAATATTCTTGTACGTACTGCTGTTGGGAATTTACTTAATAATGCACAGCGGAAAATAAACGATTTTCAATTCCCATACAAGGATATGCTTTGTATTTAGGTAGAAACTGTGATAGAAATTATACCTTTGATGATTTTTACAAACTCCTTTGCTTTTTCTTGAACTGGAACGATCACGATCTGCACTCCAAGCTGTCAAAATGTCCAGCCTCCAATGGTGATCAACACAGAGAACAAGAATGACGGCTAGGGTTTCTTTTCTTGTGCTAGCAAGAATAATAATAATTGTATGTTATTCTCAAACCCTACTAGCATATTAATATAAGTCCAAATGGGCTCGGCCCGTCTCTTAAACTTAATCCGGTCCAACATTTAATTAATCAAATTAATTAAGTTTGGTCCATGAATTAATTAATCATATTAATTAATTTGGGCCTATTAATAAGCAACTCAATTAATTAATTACCCAACATTTGTCAATTAATTAATTGGTAAATCTCATTCTTCTGATTCTATTTTGTGTGTGACCCATTAGGTTCCCAATCACGATGCCTAACGATGTAAATTATTATTTTGATCTGATCAAAATCGATAAATTAAAACACCCCTTTTAATTTATCACTAATTCACATTCG
>CAIGRB010085942.1:0-11269 GCA_903798255.1 Fraxinus quadrangulata | reverse complement strand
GCACGATGTACAGACGTGAAGGTTATAGAAGGATATAATGATTGAAATTCTTGAGAATTTCAAATATTGCAGGAAATACAAAGGAAGAATATGGCAAAGGTTAATAATTGATATTAATTTTACTATATTTGGGGTAATTGTTGACATACAAAAAGTGTAACCCAAATTAAATAGCACAAGGAATGAAGCCCAATTGGGGAAGTTCAAGACAAATGCCACAATAGGACCATTGATAAATGTAATGGAAGCCCAAGAACAAAGTAACGTCATCGCCCAATCTTGCAAGACACCTAGAATCTGAGCGAATTGAGTACGTTACGGTCGCCCAGAATGAATGAACTCGTTCTCGTCCAAACCTTCGAGTCGCCCAGGATCTTAGCAAACATGAGATATCGTGGTTATCCAGAACAGCAATTATCAAGCAATCTCATCACACCCCCACAATCCAAGGATCTCAGTTGTGGGCGGTTGAACGACAAGAGTAATGGCAACAGTTAGATATGGCAATTTCACGACAAATCAACCATCATAAAGAAAGTGGGTAGTTATAGGGTACCCAACAGTTTCTAAGCAGTTCTTTATAAAGAAACTATCAAAAAAGTATAAAAAGGAAGAGAAGACATAGAAGGAGGACCCCGAATCAAACACTCTCAACAGAAAATATGTAATTTCAATTTCTTAGTTTAACTTTAAAACGCTTCTTTTAGTACTCGTGTGCTTGCGCCCCTTAAAGGTATTCTGTTTATTTCCAATTTGTAAATTTTCGCCAAATAAAACACCCATTTTTTGGATTTTATCTCAAGAGATCTGTTTCTTACACAATCGTCTGAACATTTTTTAATTGTTAGTGACAACCTACACGAAACAATTTGGCACGCCCAGTGGGACATTGGTGTTTGGTATTGGAAGATACAAAAGGTGAAACACTATACATCATAAGTCTGATAAGGAACCAGCAAGTCAAGGAAAATTGTTCAACACCAATCGCATCACTTGCATCTCTTGTTTCCTTATCTTTCTCATTTCTGATTTCATTTATGTTTGATTTCAGAATATTGTTAACCTTATTTATATGTTTATATTGCAAGGTTTGATTGAAGAATGACATGCATTCATTCAAAATGGGAACGTGATGAATCTATATTAATTTGGTAAATCATTACGTCGTCTTCTCAACTATTTTGGTAAGTCGAATTATGTCGATTTCACGCATATAAACGGTATGTTTTTGTGAATATAATATGCACATTATCGGTGTAATATCCCAACAAAGAGAACTGCAATTTATGGCTACTTTTTCAATGGAATCAGTCATCAATTCTAAGGTTAGTTTGCCAAGTCTAATATTATCTTTTTAATCTTACATGAACAAATTAGTTAGTCTTCTTCAAGTGGTTGTCTTTTTTTAATATTTCTAATCTCCTACTCCCCTTTTCTTTATTTCGGTTCAAACCTAGAACTTGTTTAATAGAATAAATTTGCGTGTAGTGCAAATCGATTAATTTTTGCTTGAGAAAGTAGATAACTTGACAAGAAGTATAGAGACTGTTGAAAACATAAGAAACAAAAACCATTTTCTCACTTTAATATCTTCAACTTTTAAATGAACTTATTCAATAAATTCTACATTTAAGCATGAGTTTAAATATTCCAATAAAGTGGTGTCATATTCGACTATATGTCCTAGGTAATGCTTCATTTTTTCTTTTTGGGTCCTTTCGACAAGACTTCTACTTTTATTTTTTGTAAACGCTCTTGAAAATAATACCTTAATTTTAGCACAGCTTCTTCTGAAGTTCTTCTAACGAGAAGTGCTTTCATAAAATTAACTAAAAGTGTCCAAAAATAACTTTTAAATCTCAAAAACTCCTTCTGACTTCTTAAGAACAATGACAAATGAGCCCTTAATACATTAGCTCATATACTACTAACATATTTGATTAGAGTTGGACATGGTTCGATTCGATTCTCAATGTTTGATCAAGGTTGGACATGGTCCGATTTGGTTCGATTCTTCGGATATTTAATAAATGGAATCATCAGGTCCAAATATAATTATGAAATCGTTCGGATTTGGTTCTGTTCGGTTTCGTATCATAATTAAATTTTTTAACATTTACAGCAACACTATATAAACATAACTAATGACATGTTTCCTTTTATTAAAATGCATTTTTAACCGGATTGTAACACATGTTTTGTTCTGCACCGTTGGATCAACTTCTGGAGACTTATATTCTTTAATTCCATTTCATTTGGCATTTTCTTTACTAGGGTTTCATTCATTTTCTCTTTGGGTTACGTTGTTTTTAAAGAACTCTCTGATTTTGGTTCTCTCTTATGTTTCTTCTCAATTTACTTATTTGAGATTATTTATCTGTAATAGTTAACCTCTGTGTAGTGATATTCTGAGTGAATATCCGTGAGAAAGTCTATGTTCTTTCATGGTGCTATTTTTGAGATTTTGAAGAGAGTTTTTGTGAATTTTGTGGATCGACTATTGTATATAGAGAGATAATTGTTCTTTTCTATATTAAGTGATTTGGCTGAACATTTTGTAACATTTGTTTCCATTTTGGGCTATATAGTGGAACCGATCACTAATCCAATCTATTGGATGCTCAACGGGGAACGTAGGTGATAAAAATGGTAGCCGAACCTTCGGGGCTTAGGCTGAAAGAAATCGCTTGTGTTTTCTTCAATTTTCTGCACTTTATTTTCTGAGAAGATCATCGTGTCTCAGTTTCTCGATTTAATATTGTGTGTTTCTGGCCTTATAGTGGTATCAGAGCCATTATTGAGGAACAAGATACCTGGATCTTGGAGAAATCGGTTGATCTGTAACAAATCTAAATCTTTGGAATTGTTGTCAATAAAAATTGCATGATATCGAGTTTTTTGAACTCGTTGGGTGAAATCTTTGAAAACTTTTGTAAAGTTTATCTTTCAAAATTAAGGATTTTTTGATTTACCGCACACATAACACTCCCTTGTGATTAATCTTTGTACGAAGGCTCCAACGAGGCCTTGGAAATTTGAGATAAATCAAGTATGGGTGTGTACTTAGAAGATCTTACAGGAGGAATTTGTGAAACATAGTCTTGTGATATCTGTTATCGTATTCTCTTTTGAGGCTTGACTAGTATATTTTCTACGAGTGCTTAAAATTTGAAAAATCTTGTTTTACTAAGTGTATTACTGTGATTTTCTAAATGTCATCAATCTGTACTCTTGCTGTTCTTTGCATATTTGTGAAAGCTATCTTCAATCCGTGAATCATCCTTGACTATAACTTGGCTTCTGCTAAGTTTGAAGTTAGTCAATTTGATGGAAAATTTGATTTTAATATGTTGAGTAAAAAATGAAGATTATTTTAATGCAAATGAGATGTGTTAAGGTTTTAGATGATAGTTGGTCTGCTGATTTACCTCATGCAAAGAAAATTGAACTTGAAGAAGTTGCTTGGGGTACTATTTTTTTGTACTTATTTGAAAATGTGGTAAGAAGTATTGGTGAAACAAAAACTGCTTCTGAATAATGGACCAAACTACATGCAAAATATGTGACAACGACTACTCCAAATAAGTGTTTCTTCTTAAGACAATTATTTTCCTTCAAAATGGATCCCTCAATTGATTTGGATGAAAATTTAAACAGATTTACAAAATTTATGCAAGACTTGGCCAACTGTGATGAAAAACTTTCAAAAGATCAGATAGTTGTAGTTTTGTTAAACTCCACTAGTGATAGATATAAATACATCAAGGTTGCTCTAAAGTATGGTAGGGAAGAACTTACTACTAATGTGATAATAAATTCTTTAAGAAATAAGGCTCTAGAGTGATAGCCGATTTTGGTAAGAAGTGTTATTATTGTGGAAAATTGGGTCATTTAGCTAAAGATTGTTTTAAGAAGAAAAATGATTTAAAAGAAAAGAAGTTTGATGATGGGAGTAATGGTTTAGTATATAATAAAGCTAACTCTGATACTGGAAACAACTGTGTGATTAATAGATTCTTGACTCAGGTTGTTCTTTCCATATGTACCCAAATAAAAACTATCTTCTTAAGTTTGAAAAGACAGCTAGGGGGCAAGTTATAATGGGAAATAACATTACATGTAAAGTAAGAGGAATATGTACCATAAAATTGTTATTGAAAAATGGTAATGTTCTATTTTTTTAAAGGAACTAGGTATGTTCCAGACTTGAAGAGGAACCCGATGTCTTTAGGTATGTTAGATAATATGAAGTTTAACATAAATTTAGGTCATGACATATTAAAATTCTTAGAGACAATGATTTAATCATTAGCACCCCTAAGAGATATGGTCTCTATTTTTTTGAAAGCTAAACCCCTATTTGGCTTAATTGCTTCTACTGTATCAAAAAACTTTACACTCACAAAACTATGGCATTATAAACTTGGCCACATTGGCGAAAAGTGTTTAAATACTTTACAATCAAAATGAATTTTCGGAAAATTAAATTTTGGTAATTTGGGTTCTTGTTAACAATGTATTTTAGGAAAACAAGTCAAACTACATTTTTCAACTGGAATTCATAAATTCAAACAAATATTGAAATATTTACATACTGATTTGTGGGGTCCTACTGCTGTGTGCACTTTCTCTGGTTTCAGATATATTTTTTATTGGTTATTGATCATTTTTTAGGAAAATTTGAGTCTTTTTATTAAAAATAAAGATGAAACATTCTTTGTTTTTAAAGACTGAAAAACTCAAATTGAAAATCAAACTGGTCATAAGATAAAGATTTTGAGAATTAACAATAGTTTGAAATTTTGTAATCATGAATTCAATAATTTTTTAAAAGAACATGATATATTTATGCATAAAATTGTCACATCTACTCCTCAATAAAATTGAATAACTAAAAGAATGAATAGGACTCTATTGAACAAAGTCAAACTACATTTTTCAACTGGAATTCTAGTTTGCCTAAATTGTTTTGGGGTGAAACTGTTAAAATTACTACATATCTTGTTAATAGAAGCCCTACCAAAGCTTTAAATTCTGAAGTACCTGAATCTGTTTGGTATGATAGTTCTGTGAATTATTCTCATTTAAAAGTGTTCGACTGTGCTATATATGCTTATCAAAACATTGAAAAATTAGAACATATATCACTTAAATGTGTTTTCTTGAGTTATAATGAACATGCTAAAAGCTACAGATTATGGGTTTAATGTGAAAAGGGGTATATAGTCATTCTTAGAAAAGATGTTGTTTTCAATTAATCTTTAATGCCATGTTTAGAAGGAAAACAAAATGTTTTGGTTGATAAGGATGTTAAAATTGAGATGAAGCCTAAATGTGAAAAGGGGTATAGAGTCATTCTCAGAAAAGATGTTGTTTTCAATGAATCTTTAATGCCATGTTTAGAAGGAAAACAAAATGTTTTGATTGATAAAGATGTTCAAATTGAGATGAAGCCTCCTCAAATTGAGCAAGATACTCATGTACCTGTAGTAGATGAAACTGGTCTTGAACCTGACATTGAAAATGATCAAGAAATTGATGAACTTGACCAATCTGATCATACTTCTCTCCCTTCTAATGAGTATCCACTCACAAGAGATAGAGAGAAAAGGCAGATCAGACCTTCTACTATATTTGACAGTGATGATTTTGTTTCCTTTTTCACTTATCAAGAACAGTTTGAAAATGAACCAAACTCCGATGATTATGCCATTAAGTGTTAAACAAAAATTGGATAACAATTATGGAAGATGAAATATCTTCATTTTTGTAAAATAAGACTTGGGAACTTGTTAAAAGGCCTAAATGGTAGAAATTAATTGATTGTAAGTGGATCTATAAAATAAAACAAGGGAAAAGAGATGGTAAAAACATTAGATATAAAGTTAGACTTGTTGCAAAAGACTTTACTCAAAAAGAAGAGATTGATTACACTGAAATTTTTTCTCTTATTGTGAAATATACTACTATTAGATGTTTGCTTGTTCTTATTATTCAATTTAAATAGATACTTGATCAATTGGATGTTAAAACTACCTTTTTGTATGGTGATTTAGATGAAATTATTTACATGAAGCAGCCTATTGGTTTTGAAAATGGAGATCTTGAAAATATTGTTTATCATATGGTTTAAAACAAGCTCCTGGACAATGATATAAGAGATTTGATACATTTTTTCTATAACTTGGTTTTAAAAGAAGTCAGTATGATACTTGTCTATACTGTAAGGGTGATAGAGGTAAAAATTCTCTATATTTAGTTCTCTATGTGGATGATATATTGCTTGCTAGTTGTGATAAATCTGAAATTGATGATATTAAATTAAAATTGAAGTCTAAATTTGAAATGAAGAATCTTGGTTCTGCTAGAAAGATATTAGGCATTCAGATTTGGAGAAATGAAGAGAAAAAATTATTATTTTTAAATCAACATGATTATGTGATTAAAGTTTTGAAAAAATTTTAACATGCAAGACAGTAAACTTATAACATTGCCTCTTGTTAATCATTTTAAACTGTCTTCTGAATATTATCCAAAGTCTGATGAAGAATATGCTAGAATGTCTAAAGTTCCTTATGCAAATGCTATTGGTCCCGATATGTATTTGATTATTTGTACCAGACCTGATCTTGCATTTAGTATTAGCATACTTACGAGTAACCCTGGGGAAGAACATTGGTATTTTTTAAAATGATTAATTAGATATTTTAAACGCACACCTAACTTAGGTTTAATATTTAAATCAAACAAAAATGGTGTAACTTTAAAGGGATATATTGATTTTGCTATAGATANTGTAAAAGAGGGAATGTCGTTAAATGATTTATTGTCTAAACTTGGTTTTGCTGATAATCATGCTATGTTGCTAACTGATAATCTAAGTGTTATTCATTTGAGTAAAAATCTTATGTTTCATGATTGAGCAAAATATATTGATATTAAATATCATTTTATGAGAGACATCATTTCAAAATGAATTCTTAGAATTGGAAAAGTTTCAACTCAACTTAATCCACCAGATATGGGTACAAAAGTGATTCCTTTGAATAAGTTTGTAAATTGTTTGAAACTTTTATCTGTTGATTCTTTGCAATACATGTACAGGTACTTAGAGAAAATGAAAATTGATTGAGATTTGCTCAAGCTTACACTATATCCTGAATTCTGGTTGCAAGGTGGAGAATGTGGGATTCGAACCCGGTTCGAATGGTGTTCCCATAATTTGTGAAATCTTGTTTTTTGGGTATTGCAACTTTATTAAAATGCATTTTAACCGAATTGCAACACGTGTTTTGTTTTGCACCATGGGATTAGCTTCTGGAGACTTCTATTCTTTAATGCCATTTCATTAGGCATTTTCGTGTGCTAGGGTTTCATTCATTTTTTCTCTGGGTTATGCCGATTTGAAGGAACTCTCTGATTTTGGTTCTCACTTATGTTTCTTCTCAAATTACTGATATGAGATTGTTGATCTGTAATAATTAACCTCTGTGTAGTGATATTCTGAGTGAATATCTGTGAGAAAGTCTGTGTTATTTCATGTTGTCGTTTCTGAGGTTTTGAAAAGATTTTTTTGTGAATCTTGTGGATCGACTGTTGTATATAGAGAGATAAGTGTTTTTTTATTTTTTTTTTTGTATTAAGTGATTTGGCTGAACATTTTCTAACTTGTTTCCATTTTGGGCTATTTAGTGGAACCAAGTATAAATCCAATTTATTGGATGCTCAACGGGGAATACAGGCGTTAGAAGTGGTCGTCGAACCTCTTGGGCTTAGGCTGAAAGAAATCGTTCGTGCTTTCTTTAATTTCTTGCACTTTATTTTTTGAGAAGATCATTGTATCTCTATTTCTCGATTTAATATTATGTGTTCCTGACCTTATAATACTCATTTTAATCTCCCTTTGTTGCATATCGTTGACCTGTGAATGAAGCCATTTATTACAGTCTTATAGCGTGGATGCACAAGTGGGTTGACCGAAGCGAAGTAGGTGCAAGCACTTGGACATCCATAGTATCAACAACCCTCAAAATCATCTTCTTGGATTGTTCTCTATCCATGCGGACTTTGTGACAGCTCTCTGATCACAATGACAACTTTTTCTAAATTCAAAGATGCCGATGAAGAATTTTCCAGGATGAGGTAAAATAATTGATTTTCCAGACGATTTGGAGTTATTTGGATTCCTTTTTTGCTAGGGAAGATTGGTTTGGAAGGGGAGGTTGTATCTTGATTTTGATGGAAATCGACTTGTAGGGTGTTCTGGAAAAGAAATCGGTTGCAATCAATTTAGTTCTTGGTGTGAAGAATTGGGGAAATTGAATTTTGATTTGGGTTAGAGAAAAATATTGTTTCTTGCAACTTTTGAAGGGAAAACGCTATTTCAATTAATTATTTTTGTCCGGTGTCAATAATTAACAGTGTTTTTTTATCACATAGGATTTCGATCTGCCACTTATAATTTTTTGTCTAGGTAGACAGAAGGAATCGACATGGGTGATGAATGGGTAACTTTGTGCAAAAGTGAATGAACCGCAAATGGGTGATGAGTGATTTAGTTAATTCACTTACAGCAAATGCTCGATAATATGTCTCAATAATTACAATTCTATCTCTGCACGCATCACCAATAGTCGTCGGGTAAGTGCGGCTACCACCTCTGCCACCATGGCATTTTCAGTAGTGGTTGAGGCGGGTGAAATTGACGTGGCGGTGCCGCAACAACCGAATGAGACTATCGAATATAACACAAACGTTATGGGGGCGTATGTACTCCTGGAGGACCTGAACAGCAAGAAGAAGGTGAGGAAATCAAAGAAAGTGAGAAGTGTGCCAGAAAATGTGTATCTACTTGCATTTTGGGCGAATTTGGATCCCCGGTGAAGGAGGTAGTTAAAATTAATTAGCAATAGATGGAGTACCAGAATTTGTACAAATTCCGCTTAAAACATCAAGTAATTCATGAAGAACGCTTCAATATATTATAGATTTTGACTGTCAACATTATGATGGAAATCGGTTTGTAAATGTCAGTTTATGAACTGATTTTGTGCCACTTTCTTTTTGGATAAACTGCTTACATTTATGCACATAGACGAAAGGAGCTTTATGAATGTAGTTGACTAGGAATTACAATGAATATAAGTGATAGGCTAGGATGTTAAATGGAGAACCACTTGTATGATGCAAAATTGGTTACATGGTGCAAAACCAAGGTCTAGCATTAGTAGTGGCTTGGCTGCTGCCAAAATTGAAATTCAAAATCCAATGTAAACATATATTCAAGTTGTTTTTAAGAAAACTTCGTAAATATCGCGTTGTAATTATAAGATTCAGGGAAATAATGTTGCCAAAAAGTAGGATAGCTTCGAAATTGTTATACTCTCCATTGTATGAGTTTTGCAAAGCTAAAGCTAAATTCACAGTAATACATAGTGCATGATTTGTACACAATCGAATCCTTCCTACCAAACAGGTCAATTGACGTAGGAGTGTATAATTTGTCAAAGAACAAGAAGAGAAAGGGGTCCAAAAAAGAAGAATTGAGGGCAAATAGGAAATCAATTTTATTCATATATTCGGGTTAACAATAACATTAAATAAGCCCCTCTATTTATAAATCAAATAAACTAAAAAGAAGTTAAAAGTAAACAAGCTTCTAATAAAGTATAATTATATCAAAATAAATTATAAAGCAAATAAATTAAAAAGAAGTTAGGAAACAAACTTCTAATAAATTATAATTGTATCAAAATATCAAAACTAATCTAGTCTAATCTAATTTAAATTAAATTCTATTATAATTATAATTTGTTCAAACGTGATGCCCTATTTGAACAGTGCCAAGGTTGCCCTGTTCGAGTAGACTTATTCAACAAAATTTGGATCCTTAAATAGGTGAAGATATTTTCTTTTACAGTTTTATCTCTGTGAATATCAGCGTGCGATACTTGAGATCGTATATTATTTCACACACTATAAAAATATCAGAAATAGAAGACATGGTATATCTTTATTCAACTGTGCTACACAATCAGAGTCAATGACACGAATTTTTTTTTTTCTTTTTTTTCAGACCACTTTTCATTGGAAATTGGAGGAAAAGAAAACAAAAAACACTCAATTAGGGGCTGCCAAATCACACCACCCTTTTTTTGGCCCGTCCAAGCAGCATTATTCATCTTTATAAATGTGGAAAGTGTACTTATTAACAAATAGGATTTGACGGACTTTATAATCAAAAAAGATAGACAGGTTGTACTTTTTTATAGATGGGCAGTGTAGACCCAACATTATCTACTTGTATTTTTGAGTGTGAATTTTTGCCAAAAACATTTCCCTGACGATAATTTTTTTTTTCCCTTGAAGGCTTGAAGTCAAATACTTTTAAATAGGCAAATCTATGTTATTTCTTTGAAAGGTTTATTGATGCAATACCCACCCAACATATGGACGTATTATTCAGGATCGGACTACTGGCTGGACTAATACGTAGAAAAAATTAATTTAGACATCAAAAAAATTTACAAGATTCTTAAATACCTCCTAACTTTTCAAATTGGTTGAAAACCTGACCTTTGAGGTGCGGAAAATTCTTTATTCTTTTATTTCTTGAATGAAATATTGTAAAATGACGAACGTATCTTACTATTTAAATATAAAAAAATAATAATGAACTAATTTCAATAGTAGTTTCAAGTTTTATAAAAAGTGGAGACGAATCCCAAGTAAATAATAAAAAAATTTACTCTCTTTCCACCGCCATCATGACCGACGCCGACGTCGTACGTCATCCTACAAATCCCTCAAATCCACCATTGACAAGACCTCCAAGAAACTCAAAACGATGAAAACCACCGATCCTAATACTGCAACATTTGTTAAGAAATCCGAAGCCAAGAAAACGACCGGTTTGAATCATCCTTAAACGGAATCTAGTCAAGACCTCTCCATGTTCAAATTTAAATCTAGCGGAGTAGTTGCCCTTATTTTGTTCATAGTTATTGGTTTACTTAACAGCCTTTATGAGGGGAAGCCCGTGGCTAAAATCCCATTTGTGCCCATAAAGCTGGCGCAGAAGATAACAAGGAATAATCACACTTGTGGTGGTGGTGGGAAGAGGACGTAGGTGGGCAAAAGGGTAGGTGGGAGAGAATATTTATTTTTATTTTGAAATTATTTATTTAGGACTCGTTTGCAATTTTTTTTTTTTTTTTTTTTAAAGTTTTGGGATAAAAGATAATTTTAGTTATTTTTTTTTTTTTTTTTT
>CAIGRB010085935.1:0-14313 GCA_903798255.1 Fraxinus quadrangulata | reverse complement strand
TATAGTGTGTGTGCAGATTTCATCCCCTAAACCCCCGCTAAACACACAATGGCAGGAAGAAAAATCCCAACCATTTCCTTGCTTTTACTGAATCTACTCTCATTTTTGCCGCTCTTCACTGTCTCCTTCTCCCTCGATTACCCAACAGATCGTCGCATTCTAGTCCTTCTCGACGATCTAGCCCTCAAATCCTCGCATTCAATTTTCTTCACCTCACTACAGTCCCGTGGTTTCGACCTCGATTTCAAGCTAGCGGATGACCCTTCAATCGCTGTCAAGCGATATGGACAATACTTGTATGATGGGCTCATTCTCTTCTCGCCTTCCACTGACCGTAAGTCAATTAATTCGTTATGTATCAGTATACTTGGAGTTTGGATCAAGTTATGTTTTTGAATGGGTTTTATTGTTTTGATTGTTGAAATATTTGTGTAGGGTTTGGAGGGTCGTTAGATTTGGAGGGGGTTTTGGATTTCGTTGACTCGGGGCATGACTTAATATTGGCCGCGGATGTCAGTGCATCGGATTTGATCCGAAGTGTTGCAGCTGAATGTGGGGTCGATTTCGATGAGGTTAGTTTAATTTATTTTTCCTGTTTTGTTACGGTTTTTGAACGGGGAATTCTAAAAGAATAATACAAATTTAATGGGGTTAATTTCCAAATCCAATTGTAAGGCCTTGCTTATTTCGTCTTCTTTGATTACCGAATTTGTGAAGCTTCTTCATAAATGAATGTATTGAACTCTCTATTAATATTTATTTATACTCTGGTTCTTATGCATTATATCTTTTGGCATGGTCTTTTCATCCTCACATTGTCTGTGGTGGCATTTCTTCTCATAGGATCCCTCTGCTATGGTTATCGATCACACTGGATATGCTGTCTCACAAATCGAGGGAGACCACACACTAATAGCTGCTGATGATTTTGTTCCTTCCGATGTTATTTTGGGAAGTACAAAGATTGAGGTTATTTTTTAAGATACCAATTCATCTGTTCTATTGTTGCCGTACTATATGCTGGCTCATTAGTACACATTGCTTAGTCTTGTACTTGCTGTACTTGGGTATTTATGTGACTGGTGTCGATTCTAGAAGTCTTTTTCTCAGAATGTAGGTACTTTAGCTGTAAAAGTATTTTTACATTGTTTGATAGTTGGCATCAGTGTCCAAGCTCATCGAACTTTCCATGAATAACATATTTAACCAATGTCAACAAGCTCTGTGTTCACTTGTTTAATTTCCTTCTATATTTATCGTACAGGCCCCTGTGCTTTTCAAAGGGACCGGGCATTCACTGAATCCGGGCAATAGTTTGGTAATGTTGAAGATAATCGTGACCATCTTTTGCATACTACCAACATTACTTCTAGAAGTATATGTAAATTGATATATTTGGATGATGATGGCTTCGCATTCATGACTTTTTCTCTGTGGTTTTCCACCCATTTTGTAGGCTCTAAAGGTTCTTTCAGCGTCTTCTTCAGCATATTCAGCTAATCCAGCATCCAAGTTGTCAAACCCGCCATCGCTTACTGGAACTGCAATCTCGTTGGTTTCAGTTGTCCAGGTTTGTTTATGTCCTGTTTGCCTCGAGTTGTTCCAACAGTGCCATCAGCAATGTGTCTGTTCATAGTCCTTGAATTTTCTATAGATTAGAACCTTACAAACTAATCTTTTTCTGCTTAAATTATTTTTTACCATCTAATGGCCCTTGTTCTTTTTTATCCAATAAAACTTATCTTATTTTTATTGCTATTGAAATTTAAACAAATACATATTCCTCCAATATTTCAACAGATGATATAATATAGGAACTATGAAATTTAAAATAGATTATATTCATATTCGATGATAATAGTCTTATAGTTCATTTTAAAATTAGCATCTGTTATATTAATAATTCTGAGAAAAATGGGCTAGTCTTTAGGATTTAAAGCTAGTGGGATTTTTTTATGCTAGGTTAGTCCTGTACAGTTACCAATTTTTTTAGAATCCATTGTGGGTTTGGATCTGGGTTTAGAACAAGAAATTACAGAGAGATTCATTTGGTTTATATTGCTGAGACTGAAATTTAAATCATCTTGAAGTTGGGCTTGGGCAACAGGGCAAGTAGATAGTGCAATATATTAAGCACATCGAAAGACGAGAAAATGCAGTATTCCCAAAAAATTTCCTTGTCCCTGAATAACATCACCACTTGAAAAAACAATTTTCTGTTGGAATATGTTTCATATATCAAATACAGTTTGAATTTTATATGCTAGCAAGCAGGAACTAAAACTTTATTTTGACACTATAAGTTCTTAACATCAGGAACTGGATCTAGACTTGCTATTGAGATAAACAAGTGCGTGCAGGTTTCACATCATAAATTATATCATTGTACATGTCATTCACCAAATGAACTTAACATCCATCAGAAGTGAGATGCCCAACTCTCATACAGAGTCCATTACTAAAAGTTGAAAAAACTTCTTCCTCCCTCCTTTTCTCTCCCGCTCCCCTGCATTTGTTTTTGACATTTTGTTTGGGGGAGAGGTAGATGTTACCCGCTCCATGCCATTTGCTGTTACCCAATATGGGAAAGAGAATCCTGGCATGGAAAAACTTTGTCTCGATTACTCCCTCTCCGTAGTTTACTGTTTTAAGCTATAATCTGGATCGAGATCTGTCAAAACCAATTTTGCAATTTGAATGGGTGACCTTACATGTCCAGTGGCCTGCCTATTCAGCTATTCTAACCGGTATGATGCAAACAAAATGATGTTTAATTGAAATTTTTAGTAGAAGTCGTGACAGATTTTAAGTTGGCAAATTCTTTCATGATCTGAAATTAAATGAACCTTTATGTCCTTTCTTGTTTAAATGGCCGAGTCACCTATATGCACTTCTCTAAAGTTTATGCGAGATTGAAATACTCTGGACAAACATATTTCAATATCATATTGGACCTACTCACCCACTCCAACTAATTTGTATGGATACATTTTCTATACAATTTTGTCTTCTAGATCTTTGTGGAAATTCCATATCTCATATTATGGTATATTTGTTCACTAATAAAGGCTAAAGATGCTTATCTTATCCTACTGATGCACGCACTAGATGGAGATGTGGCATAATACTCTCTGTTTGCTCAAGTATCTTGTTTTAATTTATTTCTATTCTCTCATTAATGGCAATATTCTAGCGACATCTTCTCTAATCCCCACTTTCTGGCTTGATATTGATATTCATAAATTACAGGCTAGAAACAATGCACGTATTATTATCTCTGGTTCTTTGGACTTGTTCAGCAACCGGTATGTAGTTTCTTTGCCATGATGATTATTCTGTATATGCTGTATTTTCATTTCCTCTTTAAGGAAAAGGTTCTTACCATTATCACCATAAAAGCCCACGTTCTTACCATTAACCACTTGTTTCTTTGCATGTACTAGATTGTTCAGATCAGGAGTGCAGAAGGCTGGGAGTTCATACAAGTCAGTGAAGCTTGTCACTAATTTCTATTAGTCAAGAAATGAAGAGACGTGATAGGCTATGTAAACTTGTTCTTCAGTTCGAACTTACCTCGCAAGATTTGGACTGAAATCAATGGGTGAAATCTTATTCCTTTAGACACGTTTCGTTAGGTCTTTTATTCTGTTAAGCTAATGTCTTAGTCAAATCTAGTTAGGTTTTATAATATTTTCATGAGATAGAATGGACTATTATGCAATATCTGCCAGGAAAAGAGAAGAATTGTTTTACAGCCAGAAGCTCACTGCATATTATATTATCCTTGCCAATGTCTGCTAGATAAAATGAATTTCTATTGTTCTAAATTGAAACAGTAATTTTGAACGATTAGGGACCATTCAATTGATGCCACTGGTTTTTNCTCATCGAACGACATAGTAAGGTCCTCAATACCACTTTGGATATCAACTAATTCTTTTTCGCTTAATGGTAATCTAGCTTTTGCATTATGCAAAATTTCGAAAACTTATTACTTATACTGAATATTTTTTGTTTTACCCTTCTGTTCACTTATGTTAGTATTTTGCAATAAATGATTGTAAAACCCATTCCAAAATCTTATTAGTTCATTTTTTTCTTCTTCTTTCCTCGGCTAATCACTCAATGACTGGTTTAACGAGATTTTATTTGGCATGGCGTTCCGTAGTATTAGTTCGATCCATTAGTTTCTTCGATTTGTTCAGAAAAGAAAGGAAAATATCCACTTACATATTTGATTAACTCATGATTGATTGTCTCAGGCTGTCAATCTTAAGCACAACAAGGTTGGGGGAACAGAGGAACCTTCAATGTATAGGATAAATGACGATCTGGTAATTCCACATATTTGATTGTGTCCTGCTTTGAAAATGAACACAATGGAGACTGTCAGGTGGAAAAACTTTGCGATTCAAACCTTCCACCTCCCAAAGAAAAAGAAAGACAGCGAACAAAAGATTAAAAAGGAATTACAAAAAATGGAACTTCCATTTTCTTATGAGTTTGATATTCTTGTAGGAATTTTCTGTTGAAATCTTTGAGTGGACTGGTTCTAGCTGGGTACCATATATTGCGGATGACGTCCAAGTGCAGTTCTACATGATGAGCCCCTATGTCTTGAAAACCTTGTCTACTAATCAGAAGGTTACAGACAAACTTATATCTATATTTAGTTACATAGATTCCCCGTTTCAAATATTTATACATTTCTGCTTCAGGGGCTCTATCACACTTCTTTCAAGGTACCAGATGTATATGGAGTTTTCCAGTTCAAAGTTGAGTATCAAAGGCTTGGATACACTAGCCTCTCACTTTCAAAGCAGGTAAGCCAGCGAAACCCGCTTAATAAACAGTTCAAGATGAAAAAATTTCTTGCTATAGTTGTTTAAAAAGAAACAAATTAACATACACATGCACGTGCGCATGCTCCTTACATTCGATATGAACGGACACCTTCCTTTTTCATGGATGTTTCCAAATAATCGCAAATGAGGGAAATGTGTATTTTGTTACTCTCTTTACAAAACAACCCCTTTATTTAAAGTGGGATTGGAGCCTGCGTTCTACTTTTTTGGGTAAAATAGGTGAGGAATCTATAAAGTTTGTGTCCTAAACTTGATCTGTGCCTAGCTATTCACTTCAAAATGAACTGCAAGGAGTATCTACATATTGGGCTGGAAAGAGAAATTTTTGGTGGTCCTTATTTTGCATTTTCTGTTATTCTCACAATGCTAGGGGAGGAATTGTCTGCACAATCTTATACATTTAGAGGCAAACATGGATGCTGGAATTGATGCTGGAAGAAACTAAGCCCCTGTTTGACAGAATTTTTTTTTTTGGAAAGAATGAGTTTTTGAATAATGAATTTTTGGAGAATGTGGGGTTAAAAAGTGGAGAAATTTTGGGTTTACGTGAAGAATATTTTATGTGAGAATGTGTGGTTGAAAATGAGCATGGGAAACAAAGAGTTTTGCAAGAATAGTTGTCAAACAGGGGCTAAATATGTGTATCTGCCTCGTGTTGGTTCAAGACCCACCCTCCACCCTTACTATAAAAAAAGAATAGTAGAAATAAAGAAGAGCATTAAAGTGAGAACGTAAAAACGTAAATTGCCCACTCTGATTTGTTCTTCGATATAAGGGTTACAAGCTAACCAACATCCTTCCTTTTAAAGTAAGCTATGAGTAACTTGTGTTACATTACTAGATTTTGACATTTTTTTGCAGATTCCAGTGAGACCCTTCCGACACAACGAATATGAGAGATTCATCACGACAGCTTTTCCCTATTACGGAGCTTCATTTTCTATGGTAATATATCTTACTGAGTTTGAGTCTAACAATATTTCTAAATTACGCATCCAAAATCCTGCTCGTTGAAAGGTTATTGTTAATGTTTCAACCTAACGACGACATTTGACAAATTCCAGATGGCGGGGTTCTTCATCTTTAGCATTGTGTACCTTTACAGCAAGTAAAAACCTCGAACGTTGCTTTGACTATGAGATAATTGTGGGACTCTATTTCCTCAAAGCTTTCTTCCATTAATGTCTGGGCAGATGAAGGATCTTTCACATTTACTCCTCGCAAAAGGTGTTTGCTACATAGATATTTCAGAGCATAATTTTGATTGTTTAATACTCCAACATCTACTAGATATTCACTGATCCTGCAGTTGTAATGCCAGTTTTGAATTGAGAAGAGAAATGGTTTAGACTTTTATTTGTTCTCTACAAATTTTGGTTTTTAAGTCAAGTTAATTTATTTTACCATTTTTTGGTTATCTAGTAATATTGTAAGAATTTTTTTAATATGAGGTTTTAATTCATAGCCTTCGTTTGATGGGGATTAAAATAAAAAATAATGTTATTCATAGTAAAGAATATTGGTAGTCTTTCTATGTGGCATACATGTGTCGAATGCATCAAATAATAAATCGATACATGTATGTTACGTAGGAAGACTATTGGTAGTTTTCACTACAGATAACATTATTTTTAAAATTAAATTTTTAGTAGATTTTGATAAAAGTTGATGAAATATATAGTTCAAATGTTGTGAATTTATAAAATATGTGATTAAAATTAATTTTTGATTTTAATTTAAATTTCCACCAAATATGCGTCATATAATAACGTGTTTCTTTATAATGGAACGATTTATTTTTCAAAAGAAAATGAAGGAACGAGCGACAACAAATTAAAAAGAAAAATAAAATAGTGAAAACATTTCCTGTAGTCAGTCAAATCAACAATTATTTTTTATTTCAATTGCAATTCCTTTATTTTCAACATTTTGGTCATTTAAAAATAAACAAAGTCGTAAGCAGTTATTTTTAATATCTGAATTAAATATTATACAAATGGAGTGTTGAATCGACACTGAAATGACAAAGTCACACACCACCACATTAAGAAAAAGAAAATGCTAGTTTGACAAGGTGTTATTTTATAATCAATGTTTGGTACCTACCACAATTAAGTTACATTGTTCTTGTTTTGACTTTCAATTTTCAATTTTCTTTTTTAAAATTCATTTATGATCTACAAATTTTGTAAATTTTTTAATTACAAATTTCATTAAATTCTATCGAAGTTCACTAAAAAAATTTATTTTTTAGAAAAACTAAACAATTGTTGAGTAGATTGAAAGGTTCGCACATAACGACATCGAAATTGGGTAGATAACGTTGAATTTTATTGGTATTTAATAATATATAATATTATGAATCTTGTCATTATGTTGATTAATTTTTAACGTTATATCCAATCGTTTCTATCGCCTCAATTTAAAAAAAAAAATGATTCGTCAAAGAAATAAATAGACATTATTATATATTTAGTAAAAGTTACACATTTGACTGGTCGATTAAAAATGTGAGTCGCGCATCTTATTGTAATTGTAACTTGTGTTACTTGCAAATATTTAAATAATTTTAAATTTTCTCTCACTAAATAAAGAATTATTAAATCATTTTTTATTTCAATCACAAGCCATTTTAAATGATTGCAGACTCTGTCAAATCATTAAATTTTAGGCACGGTTGACAACCTTTTTAGGCTTTAGCAATGGTTCAAAATTTCAAAGTTTCAGCTTTTACGGAAACTTTCCTTTTCCCTGCCATTGAATTTAGTAGGTTTACTTGAAATGTATTTGAATAATATTTGATTCATTGAATGAAGATGAATTCATGAATAATGTTTCATTCGTTGAATGAAGATGAATTCACGAATGAGATTTACTTACAACCTTTTGTCTTTCCATTTTTCAAACTTTGGATATTTTGTCGAGACTGATAACTATCAACATGATCAAACGATAAATGATGATCAACGTGATCAAAAATTTAATTCGAGCACATCGACTTCTTAAGACGAATTTACTTCCTTCTATGATGTTTAAAGGCAGCCAACATGCATATCTCAAGATAGAACGAGTTTTGTCTCTTACAAAATCAGCACAACAATCTATGAGAATTTCAACGAACTCAACGTAGTATTTTTCATTATCAAAATGTAGAGAGATGGTGAAATTCAAAGTTGGAATATTTGCAATGAGCGTGGTATAATTTTTATGGCAAAAAGACATACTATTTCTAGATTTATTCATGTCCATTTGTATAGACTACAAGCATCTCATGAACAATGATGATTGCCCAGACAATCTTTCAAGGGAATAGACGTGTATATTCAAGCCGAAATCACGCGTCTGTCACATTTGGTTAACATATGTGTGGGTTTTAGGCCAAACCCTATAGAATCTAGAATTCTGCTTGGGGTACAGGGTGAGGGTTCACATAACTCCCACCGATACCACACAATGGGGGGGAGGGGGAGGGGGTGGGTGGGATTTTTTTGCATTTTTTATTATCATGGGTCCCGCATGGCCCACCCTTGTGAGGTAGGTAAAACTTCTGTGAAATGAATAGTTCTGTACATATATCTTAATTTTAGAATCTAAGTCTACCCTTCTAAAGACCAGCAGTACCTTGGAGCCCAAACTCAACTTTCACCATATAAAACAAACAATTTTTCATGAGGTTATTCTACCTAGGATAAGAGTTTAGCACTTCCAATTAGATTCTCACTTATTTAAAGTTTTAAGTAAGCAGGATGTCCTCAACTGAGATTTTAATGGATTTTAAAAGATTATAAATTTTAATGAATTTTGTGGATTTGAATAAACTTTCACAAAATTCACAAATATCTTATTAAAAATGTTGAAATTTGAATAGAGTTTGTTACATGTAAAATCTATCCAAATCTGTTAAATACATATAAATCCATGAGTAATTGAAACGCTTAATGATTAATTGGACACACCTCAATTTAGAAAATTTTTAAAATCAATCAAAATCTAAGTAGAAGACACCCTTAGATTCAATTATTTCATTTAAGTTTAATTTTTTTGATAAATAAATATATCATGTTAATTACTTTGAGGAACATGACATGAATATGGTTGGTCCTATTAATTTTGGAGTAGAATATGAATATGTTTGATTCAATTAATTTCAGAGTACGAATCTTACTAAAGTTTGACCTCAAAATTACCCAGTTTTACTACAAAATAAGTGTTTGTTTGATGGGAATTATAATTAGAATTTTAGTAAATTTTGATAAAAAATGATAAAATGTGTGGCGAGAAAGTTTTTGGATCTTATAAAATATGTGGTTAAAATTAATTGTTGACTTTGACTTAAAATACGTAACATGGGCTAAACCATTTACAACAATTGGGTTTATGCATTTTTCCAGGGCCCATGGTGTTGCAAGGTCCACAACAATTTTAAAGCAAATGGGGAACAGAAATTGCAATTTTCTTTTTGAACAGTCACATCCCATAACGAATTTTACAATTATAACCGTCCAGTTCATTCCAGTTAATCATGCCAACAAATGAATCAGCAAAACCAAAGGGTTCAACCCTTGCAATATATACAGCACTTGTTTCAAGTTGACGTAATTTTATGGGAATTGCATTATAAATTTATTTTCTCCATTGACCATCTCTCATCCATTGCTTTGAAATCCTCTCGATTCTATCTATAAAGCCTAGAGATTCACGCACACTTTACTTACAGAGTGAAGAAAATTTGTATGTAATAATTTTGTTAGCAAGCAAGAATGAGTCTTGTGAATCCAATTACAACATGGTATCAGACAAAGTCCATGAACGATCTTTCCAGCAGCAGATTCAGATCCGGACACGTTTTTTCTTTTCTTCCTCATCCACTGAAGAATAATAAACTGCCCATTTCTTACTTTTCCCCAAATCCCACAAAAAAATTCATATCAGCAATTTTGACGAAAGAACAAGACAGCAAAAGCATAAGCCAAGAAGAGCCCACTTTCGATTTCAATGCCTATATGTTTGACAAGGCAAGCTCTGTAAACAGGGCTTTGGAAAATGCAGTCTTGTTGAAGGAGCCTTTCATAATTCACGAGTCCATGAGATATTCACTTCTTGCTGGAGGCAAAAGGGTTCGGCCTATGCTGTGTATTGCTGCGTGTGAGCTTGTGGGTGGGGATGAATCCACTGCTATGCCTGCAGCTTGTGCTGTTGAAATGATCCATACCATGTCTTTGATTCACGATGATCTTCCATGTATGGATAATGATGATTTGCGGCGAGGGAAGCCCACAAATCACAAAGTGTTTGGTGAAAATGTGGCTGTTTTGGCTGGTGATGCACTTCTTTCATTTGCCTTTGAGCACATGGCCACTGCAACAAAAGGGGTGTCTTCAGATAGGATGGTCAGAATGGTAGGTGAATTGGCAAAGTGTGTTGGATCAGAAGGACTAGTGGCTGGGCAGATAGTTGATATATTCTCAGAGGGATTATCCGATGTGGGATTAGAGCATTTGGAATACATTCATATACACAAAACTGCAGTTTTATTAGAGGCATCAGTGGTTCTTGGTGCTATTTCAGGTGGTGCAAATGACGAAGAAATTGCTAAATTGAGAAAGTTTTCTAGGTGTATTGGGCTCTTGTTTCAGGTGGTGGATGACATTCTTGACGTCACAAAATCTTCTCAAGAATTGGGGAAGACGGCTGGAAAAGATTTAGCGACTGATAAAATGACTTATCCAAAGCTTCTTGGCATTGAGAAATCTCGAGAGTTCGCTGAGAAATTGAATAGGGAGGCTCGAGAACAGCTCGCTGGATTTGATCCTGAAAAGGCTGCTCCATTGATTGCCTTGACTAATTATATTGCTTATAGGAATAATTGATCCTGTTATTACTGTATTTCTTTGTGGCTTCATCCTCGTTGATTCTCGTAGATAAACTTGAGAAATAATACAAATCATTAAAGATGAGTTGTAATAATATCAAAGTTCTTGAATGCAAAATCTGAATTTTACGCCTCAAGTCTTTCATTTTGAGTTCGTCTGATGCGTTTTTAAACCATTAATGGCAATTCTTAACAGTTTTAATGGTCAAATATCAGTGCATTTGTTTTACAAATGATCCGCTCACCAATGGAGTTAAGCTCATGGAGTAATATTCTTACATGCTGAATGCTGAGAACTGAAGTTTGTTTCGTCCATTTTCACAGAGTAAAAATTTTCGGACATTTTAATGTTAATGTCCCTCTCAAAACTTCAAAATTGACCTTTCCAAGCATGATTACAAAGCGCTAATCTGTATCAAGAAGAATCATCAGATACAAGATACCCGTCGCCAAATTAACAGAAATTTATGCAAGTGCCTAAGGGCCTGTTTGGGAATTTTGGGTACTCTGTTATGAATTTTTTTAAAGTATCGATTTTGGATATTTACGAGGGATCCGATTTTGAGTGATTTTTAGTAGCAATTTTTAAAATAGTCCAATCTATACTTAAAAGTTTATTATTCAGAGTTTCTGAATTTTTTTTAAAAGAATTAAAAGGTTAAATATTTACTTATAATTAAAATTATAAGTTATAAGTAATTTTTTGACTTGTAAGTATATTTTGCAATTTTAAGTTGATTTTGTGCTTATATATAATTTTTTTTTTTTACGTATAAGTGATTTTTGTTTTATTTTAGTAGTATTTTTTACTTCACGAACAATTTACGCAAAAGTGAATATCTTTTAAGTAATTTTTTTCTGATAAATAATTTTTTTAGTTATAAGTAATTTTTTTTGCTTATAAATAAGTTTTTCAGTTACGTTATGTTTGATAGTTCACCTTTTTCATGGAAAATGGAAAAAAAAAAAAAAATCAATTTCCACTCTTAACTCTTGTTTGATAGACAAACTTTGGCATGGGAAATTTATTCCCACCCTCCCACCCACGCACTTCTTTTCCAGCTTTACGAGGAATTCACTAAATTTTGATTAAAAAATAGTTTTCGAGCAATATATTTTTTTTGGGCAATATTAACAAATTTCATAACCAATTGAAAAAAAAAAATCACTTTAATGGATAATTTCCATGTAAAATAAAGCCAAACGTAAACAGAAAGATCCAAAATTTCAAAATTTTTCCGAGTGAAAAATTATATCAATCAAACACATTTAATTAATAATTCCCTAGAAAATAAATTATAGACAATTATTTTCTTTGGAATTCGTTTTCTTCTCACCCATTTTTTACCCTTGCAATTAAACGGACCCATATGTACATTATTTACAAGTTGTTTTATATTTAGAGAGTTTCTTAAAGATGCTTTATAGAGGGTAAAATTTGATGAAATTTAAAAGAACAACCATAACTCACTAATTTGAGGATGGAAAATGTCTCAAATGACTCTAGTGCTCTAGCTAATTAACTAGCACAGGTTTTTAATCCTCTCATAAATTATGCATGGTCAAAACAATGAAAAAAAATACTCCCAAACATCCCTAAATGGTACAAAGAATCGTTAGTTACTTGTTAGGTCGCACGAAAATGGGAAACAAAACACGACACAAAAATGTGGGGGAAATGTTTATATAAACAATGTCTATTTAGACGCAGCGCTAGAGCCCGGCGCTACACCAAGAAGGGGGCGCCGGGCTTGCTGAAACCTCTATTTTTTCTTTTCTTTTCATCCCAAGGTATTTTACTTCATTTTCAAATTCTTAATTCAATCAAATTCCCAAAATACCATGAAATTTGATTCATAATCAAACCGCACTTCTAAATCAAAATTAAACAAGCTTCATTCATGCATCAAACTTTTAAATCACATTGAATTTTTGTCACAAACCTAATAGATACCACTTAAAAAGGGTCAATCTGGTTAGTGGTACCACTTTAATATCTGTAGACAGTTCCGTACTTTTGCTTGAACTAAATGGGGCTATAGTGGTAATCAATCCGCATCTGTGTTAATTAATGCATATCATAGCATTTACTCATACAACTACATCTTACAAATGATATTATTAATGGTAATTCAGATTATAAGTTTAGGATTCTTGTTATCCTATTCCTATCCTTCCATTCCCAAATTCCTCAAAATTCATTCTATCCACAAAGAGAGCAAAAGGTCGAGTCTTGATTAGAGCAAGCCTTCTTATTCTATTACTAGCAGGGACGGATCTAGGCATGGGCTGGCCCGGACTACAGTCCGTGCTCGCCCAAGCCCAGATCCAATTTGTCCACCATTTTTTATTTTTTTTTTTAGCTTAGCCCATATAAAATTGACATTTAGCTCGTGTCCAATCATTTTTTTTTTTTAAAGTATGACGCATTCCAACAAAAAGGTGTAAATGACCCAACTCTAATTTTTTGGCCCAAACAAAATTTAAATTTTATCATCCATTTAAACCCAAACTTAATGCTAATTCGATTTTCTTCCTTTTCATCACACATGACTTAACTGGGAGAGTGAGAAGTGAGAACAGACCACAGTCCACAGCAACAAGCCAACGAAACGTCGATTCCTCTGACTCTCTCCATCTCCAAACTTTCAAAACTTTGAATTGTTAAGTATTTTCGAATTAGTTTCATTATTGAATGATATGTGACATCCATTTTCTTGAGTACCCAAAGTACCTATTTCTGGAATTTTAAAAATCTAAGTCCTATCCATTTTCTTGCTCCATCGATCCATACAAACGAAAATCTTCTGCACATAAAGTCTCCAACCATGGGTATAATGCATTTTAAGTTTCCTTTTCTTTATTCGCCATTCGGTGATTCCGAGAAAGTCGCAGTTTCTATATTTATGTTGTACTATGTTTTGAGTAAGAATTGAACTTATAGTGGTGAAATATCTTGTTTTTTATAGTCTCTATGGGCATATGATTTGGCTTTGGGAATTGATTAATGTTATTTAACTTATTTTATTTTGTATTTACTTTAAATTCTAAGTCAATTAATTACTGAAATTTTAAATCTTAATAATGGGCTTAATTGATTTATTTTTGATTTTCAAAAAATGCAGTTAATTATTCAATACAGAGATGTAGTGCCGCTCCCACACATATGTAGGAAAAGCAAATTGCAAAAGATTAAATATACTCCTTAGTAAGTAAATGTCCTTATCTCTCTACTCCTGGCCTTGTCGGCAAAATATTGAATTAGTTAATTAATTATTGTTAAAATGTTGCCTTGTCGGCTTAATAACTTGTTCATATGTTGCCTTGTCGGCTTAATTAATTATTTTTTTGATTGTCGTTATAGTAATATCATTGATGGTTTATTTTTTTATTTTTTTTTATTTTTTGCAATATTAAGAAATTGAAAATGGAAGGTCAAATATTTTAGCATGCGCGCCAAAAATTTCTGGATCGACCATTGATCACCAGTTTATCGTCTGATCAATTACTACCCTACTCTCCTTCTATTTACGGATCTTGTAGTTGGATTGTTATGAAGGGAATTGGCACAATGAT
>CAIGRB010085871.1:0-21843 GCA_903798255.1 Fraxinus quadrangulata | reverse complement strand
GAACACTACATTAGGTTATGAATCTTGAATTAAAAATAAAGGTGATCAATAGATGAAATTGTTATGCCCTAATATTCATCACATATTTGTTTCTCCAATTATCTGTGTTTGCTATATTGTTATTTATTTTCAATCAGTCAAAAGTAGTTAGGAAAAATCATCATAATTATTTATTTGCTTTCGTCGAATAAATGTTAGAAAAATTAGGTTAAGATCTGAAGTATAGTTCTCGTGGGAACGATAATCCGAAATGTATGAAATCACTTGTCTTGGATTTCATTTTTCTTCACTTTCTTTCTTTTTCTTCAATTTCATAGCGCTTAATTACGTTCCTACGAATTAAATTGAAAGTAATACTTTGTCATTTAATCAATAACCATTTCACTATACCATATCGCCAACAATCTTAAGAAAAAATTGTGTTTTTGTGGTTGTTATTTAACAAATCATCTATCTTCATCTTTGAAATTTGTCTTCGTGTGAAATTCATTTCTTACATTTTTCGTTGAACTTCTGTTTGTAACAGAAATAAATACTATTAAGACTATTTCGAGCCAAACAACGAATGGTACAAACCATGTGGTTCCGCCATTGGCTATACCTATACAAAATTATCATATCTCACATGGGGAAAAATAAGAAAAGTTTGGAGGTGTGAATTTTAAAAATGTAACAATATATATTGTTATATCTTACTACTTTGAATCTGACAAAGTTCTTAAAAGAGACTGTTCTTGCTATACAAGAAGAAGAAAATAATTGTCAGTCGACTATTGCATTAGATGTATGGAAGCACTACGATTTTCTTTACAAAAATTTCATAGCAAGTAGCAATACACTTTATGGAATATATAGTTCAATGGACTCGGCCAATGACTTATGGGATTCATTGGAGAAAAAAAATACAAGACCAAGGATGCCGGAACAAAGATGTTTATTGTTTGCAAGTTTTTGAAGTACAAAATGGTAGTCTCCAAAATGGTGATAAGTCAAGTGTAAGAACTTCAAGTTCTACTTCATGACATATATACGTAAAAGATGGAATTGAGTGAATCCCTCCAGTTGCAGACATCATTGAGAAACTTGCTCCTATGTAAAGAGATCTCATGAATTATCTCAAGTACAAACGCAAGTAGATGATCTTGGAGGAATTGATAATCCATTTGAGGATTGATGAAGACAATAGAAAAATTGAAAGAAAGTCTGTTGTTCAACTTGGAACAAATTTTGTTGAACTTCCAAGGTTGTCAACAAGAATAATAAGATCTCCGGTGATACATAAAGAAAAGACGACTGCAATAATGTTAAGAAGTTTAAAGACAACTGTTACAATTGTAGAAAAGTCAGACATCGTTCTAATGAATGTCAAAATCCTAAGAAGAACCCATAAGTAAATGTGGTTGAAAGAAATACCCTGTCTGAATGAATACAAGAGAGACTCTTTCAGTAGTTGTTTCTGAATGTAACAATGTTGGAAATTCAAGAGAATGGTGGGTTGATACTGGTGCTACCTGTTACATTTATACAGACAAGACCATGTTCTCAATCTACAAAGGATTAAATGGAGAACAACTCTTCATAGGAAATTCTGCAAGCTCGAAAGTTGAAGGAAAATGAAAAGTTACTTTGAAGATGACACTTGGTAAATAGCTTTCCTCAACAATATCCTACATATACCGGATATTCCCAAGAATCTTGTATACGGGTCTCTACTTAGCAAAAATGACTTTAAACTTGTATTTGTATATGATAAATTTGTACTCACTAAGAATGATATGTATGTTAGTAAATGATATCTATGTGATGGAATGCTAAAAAAATATATACTCAAATACATTGATTACGCCCCAAACATCTAGTTGACAAAACTAAACATTTGATAAGAAGCAAGTAACTTAGTCTAGTTTTAAGGTTAAAGTAATCAAAAATATAGGAGAATCTCAACTTGTTTAAGTGTTAACTTGTAGGAGTAAAGTTTATTCAAGTTAAGAGAGGGTAAGAATTGAATTGAATAAGTTCAACTTAGGATACACCCTAGGAAAATTGAGTGAAAAACATAAGTTTGGGGTGTGTGTATCTCTTGAACGATGTAAGGATATATTTGACTACTATGGGTCAGGTGTTGAACCAATCACAATCTTAATATGTTGACATGAGTTTTCACACACACACATACACATACACACGTTGGGTTATGTATGTAATAGGTGGAGATTTATTTAATTTTTGCACTGTTGTAATTGTTCATTTGTTTGATTATCGAATTCCAATCTTGAGACATAGCATGTTGTTGGACCATGTTGTACATAGAGTTGGGTTATATTATTTTGTTTGAGGACAAACAATAGTTCAAGTTTGTAGGAGTTTGATAAGTGCATTTTTACACACTTATTTCACTGTCAAAACATGAAAATTGTTGATTAATATGTTGGAATATAGTTTAATTCTATGTAATTTATATTTTGCAAGACAAAGTAGTGAATGTAGCTGAAATAAGGAAAAACAAGTCAAAATGGACCAAAGTGGAGGAAAATAAATGTTCATGGACCAATGTACAAATACTCTAAACTTGTTTCTAATCTTGTGATGAAGATTCGAGAGTGTTAGAGGTCAATTAGATCCAAAAACTTTCGATGAAGCAATGTCTAGACCAGAAGTGCCACATTGGAAATAAACTATCAATAGTGATATAGATTCTATAACACAAAACCATACTTAGGAGTTAGTTAATTTACCTTATGGAGATAAGCATTTAGGGTGTAAATGGATCTTCAAAAGAAACTAAAATCGGATGGATCCGTTAATAAATATAAGGCCAGATTGGTTGACAATGGATATAGACAAAAAAAAAAAGACTTGACTTCTTTTGATAATACGATATGATGACAATGCTGCAGTTGTGATTGATCAAGAAGGAAATCCAAAAGGAACTACTTCGATATGGTTGTTAATTGCAATTGCAGTATTACATAACCTTGAGATTCATCAAATTGATATAAAAACTACATTCCTAAATGGTGAGTTAGAAGATGAGATATACACGGAACAACCCAAATGGTTCGTCTTTCCTAATCACAAACAAAAGGTTTGTAAACTAGTGAAGTCCTTGTATAAATTGAAACAATCTCCTAAATAATGGCACTAAAAGCTTGACAAACGATGTTGTCTAATAGGTTTAAGATAAACGAGTGTGACAAGTGTGTATACATAAAACATACACCAAAAGCTTACGTGATTGTACGTCTATATGTAGATGACATGTTGATAATGGTCAATGGTCACAAAATAATGATAAACATCAAGAGAATGCTAACAAAACATTGTGATATGAAAGACTTGGATGTGACCGATGTAATATTAGGGATTAAGATCTTTAGAACATCGGAAGAAATTATACTTTCCCAATCTCATTACATTGAAAGTATACTTAAAAGGTATAATGCACTTGAGAAAAGTCTTGCGAAAATCCCTTTTGACACGAGTTTACACTTAGTAAAAAATACGGATGAATGTGTGTCACAACTAAAGTATTCACAGATTATAGACAATCTAATGTATATTGCAAACTGCATTCAACCGGACATAGCATTTGCTGTAAATAAACTTAGTAGATTTGCAAATAATACAAGTCATGATATTAGAAGGCTTTAACAAGTGTTCTTAGGTACTTGAAGTATATCTTAGCCTATGGATTACACTTCACAAAATATCCCCGATGTATGGAAAGGATATTGTTACTTGAATTGGATATCCAACATAAAGAATTTTAAGGCTACAAGTGGTTATGTATTTACCATTGGTGAGGCTGCTGTATCATAGAAACCGACAAAGCAAACGTGTATAGCTCGATCAATGATGGAATTAGATTTTATTGCTTTGGACAAAGCTAGAGAAGAAGCAGAATGGTTTCGTAACTTCTTGGAAAATATTTCATGTTAGCCTGAGCCGGTACCTGCAATTAATATATATTGTGATATTCAATCGGCTATTGAAAGGGCTCAAAGTAGCATATAATGGTAAGTCTAGACATATACGTCTAGACACAATACTATTGAGCAATTGATCTCTAATAGTATCATTTCCATAGATTATGTAAAGTCGAATGAGAACGTCACGGATCCGCTTATGAAATGTTTCCCTAGAGATCAAGCACGTTGTCTATCGAAAGGAATAAGATTAAAGCCTACTACGTAATAATCTTTGTAATTGGTAACCCTACATTGTTGATCGAAGAAAATTTTGGTTTAAGGGGACAACTAAGTTATGAAAATTCAATGAAGCACTTGGGAAAATGTTTCCTAACTCATTCATATGATAATTAAAGTGCTTTCTGCACAATGTTAAGGTTAAGATATCTTTTTAATTATTCATCTTAATAGGAGGTCATCTATAAAAGTGTGAAGTGGAGCTGCCTCAATGAAAATTGTTGAAAAGTTGAAATTTTCTAAACAATTTGTGAAACACAAGAGTGGTTCAGGGTCAAAATGAATCAAATCATGAGAAACATAAACGATTTAGCAAAGACATCTGTGTGAGTATTATTATCTTTGTTTATACCGACTGCTAAATGGTTCAAGATATCACGTTAACTAATTAGCCAAGTAAATCCGATAGTATTTCATTAAAGAATGTTCAAAGTCGGAAGCTAACTTACCTGATGCAGTATTTTTTTGCTCTCTCTCTCTACAATACATTATATTTTTGCATAGCATGAGTATATTTGAATTTCCATTCATGTGGGGGATTGTTGGAATTTGGTTTAGAGAATAAAAAATTTAGTTAAGTATACAACTTAAAAAGTGACTTAGTGTCAATTTCGACCAAATATTCGGACATGATCTGATAGTCAAATTATAAATATGAATGGATTAATTTGTTCTACTCAACGATTAGATCGTCGTGGTATATTTGGAATCTCAAAATCAATTACAGATAAATCAAAAAAATATCGTCCAAAGTTGTATAGAAAAGAGGAAAAACTGGTTGGAAAAATGCTTAACTTTATAACTTGTCTAGCGCTCGAGCGACAGACTAACGACAGGCAAGTGAGAGAGGTTCTGTTGAATAGGTGTCACTGTAGCTCGAGCAAGAGGCTACGACAGACTAGCGATAGCAATGGATGCTTCCCTTCGTGAAGGTTTCTGAATTTGGGGTGTGACACTTCACTCACAACCCTTTCTCTTCTATAAATAGGACCATTTGAATGTTCATTATGCATCTCACATCATTTGCATTGAGTATTACATCAAAAACTCCAAAAATTAATTCCAAAATCATGTCGAGGGAAGAATTTTGTTCAAGTTCGTTGTTACTTGTCGTTTGAAGTGCTTCTACCATAAGTTGTATCCGTTATATTTTGAGACAAGTGCTATAATCCGTTAACAACGTTGTGGGGCAATTTTGTCTTAAAGAAAAAGTATTGATCACTCGCCTCGAATTTCATTTTTCTCCATTTTCTTGACTTTTTTTCTTTTGCTTAAATTTCATAGAGTTTAATTACGCTCCTACGAATTAAACTTAAAATATTAATTTGTCATTTAATCAACAACAATTTCACTATACCATATCATCAACAACTTTTTTACTTAAAACTTAATTTTTTTAGTTATAAGTGATATTTTTAATCATACTCAATTATTATTACACATGAGTGATTTTTTGTACTTATAAATGAACTTGTAAGTAAATTTTTCACTTCTATGCAATATTTTCTTTATATATTTTTTTTCATTTAAAAATGATTTTTTCACTATAAGTGAATTTTTGTTTGTAAGTGATCTTCTAGTTATTGGTTATTTTTTACTTATAAGTGAAATTCTTAGTTTTTATTTACTTGTAAGTAAACTCAAATGATTCTACTTATTTAATCTTTTCTTATTAACTGAGTTAGTGGATATATTAGAAGTCAAAAACTTATCCCCACACAGCGTATTAATTTTATATGATTAAATAAACGAGGAAAAGCACCGTCTATTAATTGAATCCGATTACTAATTGCACCAAACATCTTATGAGGATTGAAAATTAATTTAATCCTTATTCGATCTAATACGATGTTCAAAACGTGCCTTAAATCTGTTAAAAGTTACAAATGAATCGGGTTGGACAACATAACTGGAGACTTTACGTTGTCCAATCTATACAAAATCAATTTGGAATTACGTAATATTGGACTAGACTCAACTGTGCATATATTGAGAAAGAGAAACGTGCAACAAAATTTGTCGATTGAATTATGCATCCAGAACATGACACCTTAACCCTAGTTTGATTTTTATTTTTCAAAAAATATATATTTTTTCAACCTCATTTTTAACTACACATTCTTCCAATACAATAATTTTACATATGAATCCATAACTTTTCCTTACTTTTTAACTACACATTATCTAACAAAAAAATAATAATAATAAAATAACTTTTCAAAATAAATAAATAAATAAGTAATAAAACAAGGACTGAGTTCTTGTTCAGCACGGGTCAATAAGTGCTTACTATTACTATCACAATAATATCATATGCTATAATCACTCCATTCAGAAATGAAGGAAGTATGATCCATCGACTCCCCTGGAACTTCCTCATGCTTAGTTGGCTGCTCTTTCCCTCCCACCAACCTTGCTGGATTCCCCACAGCTGTTGTCCTTGGTGGCACGTTTATCAAAACCAATGAGCCAGCACCAATCTTGGCCCCATCCCCAATCTCCACGTTACCTAATATTATTGCTCCTGCACCAATCAACACTCCATCGCCAATCTTGGGGTGCCGGTCACCAACAGCGTTGCCAGTTCCGCCTAACGTCACATGGTGGAGAATTGAAACATTGTTACCAATCACAGCAGTCTCTCCTACTACCACTCCAGTTGCATGATCAAAGAGGATACCTTTGCCGATTTTGGCAGCAGGGTGTATATCGACAGCAAAAACATCAGAGATGCGAGATTGCAGTGCGAGAGCTAGAGGTTTGCGAGATTGAGTCCACAGCTTGTGAGCCACTCTGTGAGCCTGTAAGTACAAAATACAACTTGTTCGTTAGAATTATTGGAAGAAAAAAAATATGGTTAAAGATTGCTGGAGAATGGAAACCCTCTAGCTCCAAAGTCCAAAGAATAAAGATACATTGTATATAACAATAGAATGTACAGTCTTCCAGAAATCAAGAGACCAAACTAGAAGGCTAGGGGGGTTCCTTAGCTCAGATTTGTAGGGGATAGGCATATAAGGGCAGGACCTCCTGTATTCGAAAATAAGGGTACAACTTCTGATATATTCCAAGGACTTCTTCTCACTTGCAGTACCTCAACTGTTAGGACTTTGGCCACATCTCTTCCAAATGTCCTAGTCGATCCTTAGTCATTGAAGAACGAAAGAATATAATAAATGAATGATTAGAAGATCAAGTCTATGAACCTAAACTTGAAGACTTTGATGAATTGGATGATAGTGAGAACACCTCCTTAGGTAGTATTTGGAATTTTCCTATGAATCTACGTATTGTACCCCCTTTTCTCGATACCTCTCAGTCAAGTGTTGTATGTCGTACCATTATTCAACCCAAAAGTGCTATAGATTTGTGTAATCATGCCATTTTCAAGGAAAATGTTGGGAATTGAGATTTCATCGTCCCAACAGTTCAAATTATATATAAAATTCTATGAATCGGTCTATAAGTATGAATCCTTTTGAAATTATTCATAAATATGAGCCTATGAAGCCTTTAGACCATATTCTCATGTCCCCACATGCTAGTGTGTCGATGTCAGCTGAGGCATTTGTACATCATCTTCATGATTTGCAAATTGAGATCAATAAATAACTTGAAGCAAGTAATACATCACATAAACTTCAAGATGATTTGCATAAACGACATTTTAAATGTAATACTGGGGATTATGTTATATTGCAAGCTCGTAATGCTGATCCTTTTAAAATTTTGAAGCATGTTGATCCAAATGCACATGCCATAGATCTGTTATCACATTTTGACTACCACTCTAATTTAAATATTGAGGACTTCATTACTTACAAATAATGTTTCAACTCTGTGGACCCCCAATCTGTCCATATTAATATGTCCACTTCCATACCATTTGTTACAGCACACGATACAATTGATGTTATTTTAGATGAA
This sequence comes from Fraxinus quadrangulata, assembly GCA_903798255.1. Lineage (NCBI taxonomy): Eukaryota > Viridiplantae > Streptophyta > Magnoliopsida > Lamiales > Oleaceae > Fraxinus > Fraxinus quadrangulata. Next base: position 13,711 of record CAIGRB010085871.1, on the reverse strand, counting down.
CAAATTGTGTTGACCAATGATGGAGAGATTTGATGCTTCCTTACTCGTTAGATAGTTCCACCTGATGCAGACCGTACATGGAGTTCTATAGAGAAGCTCCAACAAATCTGAATCAAACTGCTGGAGTTTCGACATTTGGTTCTTACGAAAGATCGTCCTCCGTGGTAGAAGTTTATCCACTCGATAGGGTTAGGTTTTTCTCCTACCCCCGGAGAGTTGATACGGACATCATAATTTATTTAATTGTTGATTTTTATTAATTACTTTTTTTTATTATTATTGGACTTGTATTAGCGGGTTGGTCCAAACCCTTCAAATTAGGTTTTTGCTATTTATTGGATTTCTCATTGTAGTTGAATTAACGAATGATTGAATGAAAATTGAGTTGGCCGCTACCCTTTATTTTTTTACCCTTCCCTGTGTTTTTCCCATTTCCCTCCCCTCCCCTACCTTCTTCTTCCTCTTTTCTTCTGTTTTCTTCTAAGTTCTTGGCTTGAATTCTAATTCATCCTACATCACCACTCTACTTTCAATGTTCAAGACTTAGTTGCTTACAGAAGCCATTTTTATCCCTCTGAGGATCCTTTTCTACCCCCATCTATGGACCCCTAACTTGAATCTGTTGCTATTTCTTTTCCAATATCACCTATCACAACACATAAAGATAAAATCGATATTATTTTAGATAAACAGATTGTGTTGACCAATGATGGAGATATACAGCGCTACCTTGTTCGTTTGGTAGATCAACCTAATTCTAATTATACATGGATTTCCAGAGAGAGACTCCAACAGCTTGATCCAAACTTACTAGAGCTTTATCGAAGCCAACAGGATTTTCCTTTACCCAGGTCACCTTCCATCCATTTCGAGGGAATCAATGGAGACACCAGATTCAAACCCCCACTCACACATGTTTATGGGCGTCAGAAGAAGATTGTTCAGCCACTTAGCTTATGGTTAGGAGATTGACTGTAGCCCTTTGTGTTTTGTCCACACGACATAGTCGAGTTCTTCTTCCACCCCAGGAGAGTTGATGATGACATCTATTTTATCATTTTGGGCTATACAAATTTAGGTTTGTATTTATGGGCTTGGCCTAAGCCCATAACTTTTAGGGTTATATTTGTATTAGTAGCTTGTAATGGAGGGAGAAAAAGGCAGAGAATGATAGGAAATTAACAAGCCTTTGCCTTACATTTTCTTCTCTTCCCTGGTATTCTTCTTCTTTCCTTTTCTTCTCTGCTTCTTCTCTTTCTTTCCTTGTTTTCTCCTCCTTCCTCTTCTTATTCCCTATTATTACTTCTATGTTTATGTGCTGCTACATCAGATTGTTATCAACATAGTTCCTAGACGGGGAAGGCAAACTATCACGATAACGACCTAAAGTCTTGGTGTAAGAATACGAGTCGTTAAAAGAATCGTACATGATTTTTTTATTTTTTTGGAAAACAAAGCAACTAGAAATTTTGAAAGAATGGAGATCAAGATAAGAATAAAAATAGAGATAGAAGTAGAAATAGAGTTTGATTAGTATGTTTAATTAGATTACATAAAATTAGTTTTGATATTATAATACAATTATAGTTTATTAGAAATTTGTTTCCTTTAGCTTCTTTTTAGTTTACTTGTCAGAATTGAACATGCATTGCACGTTATGTTGAAATATTTTGTGCTGTAAAAGTAATATTTGATACCAATTTGTTGGGAGGATTTGATTAATCTCAAACGAACTAAAGAAAATAAAATTTAGGATAGAAATTCAAGGGAAGAAAATTGTACTCTCAAAACTCAACTTCTATTATTCAAATTTTTTGTGATGATGAAATACTATAAATGAGCAACCTTTTTATTCTATATTTGGTACATAAAAATTAATTATTATTATTAATACATGAATTTAAACACCCGTTGAAATACCTAGATACATGAATAAAAATAGATTCATCTATAATAACTCGATTCATGTAGATTAAGATTCATCAAGTCAACAATCATTTAACCTAAATTAATGTGAACATTAATTAATCGATAATTAATAACAAAGAATTCATACGTGACAAGAATTTTGTAGTATTTATTTCACATTGAAAAATGAAAAGTAAGGTATTATTGAAATAATTGAAATGTAGTAAGGTTAACATCGTCCAAAAAATTATTCTCACTTGATTGATATTCAATATATTATTAGATTTGCTTTATAAACACGGGGACTTATTCATGTAATAGCTAATCCTTGATTATATGATAAATTGATATTTTTCTTTTCCTTTTTTCTTTTTATTGATTTTTTTTAAATGAAAAAGTGATTACATAATAGATGAAAATGGTTCGTTAGCTAAAGTTTGTGGACATTTTTTGGATTTGAGAAAGGTGTACGATGAATAGCTCCAATATTAAATTGATGCATGAGCGCATAATTTGTTAACAAACAAGACAAATAACTAAAAGAAAGAGGGCGAAGAGGAAAAGAATTGAGGACAAAGAAAAATATCAATTTATCATATAATCAATGGTTAACTATTACATTAAATAAGCCCCTCTATTTATAAGGCAAATAAACTAAAACGACGTTAAAAGAAAACAAACTTCTAATAAATTATAACTGTATTAAAATTTAAAATATCAAAATTAATATTATCTAATCTAATTAAATATACTTTCAATCAAACTCTACTTTAAAATCCTAACTAAAATCTATCTCTATCTTTATTCTTATCTTGATCTCCATCACTCTCTCTAAAAGCTATTAGATGAGAGTGCTTTGTTAGAAGAAATCATCAAATAATACCAAAAATCATGCCAACTTAAAATCCAAAACAGAACTACCTTCTTTAGTCTAAATCTCCAAAACCAAAATTTCCATATGCCTTAAGTAACCATGTCCTATGTGACGTTCAAATATATCCCCCAACAAAGATCACATCTTGACAAATGATGGAACGAATCAATCCAATCATGCTTGTTCAAAAGTTTTTGCTTTGTTGAATCGTATAATTCATTTTGTTGAATAAAACCACTGGAAATACAAATCAACTCCTCTCCTAAGAGAAAAATAATTAAGATAATCTTAAAATTAATCCAATTAACTTCTACAACATCTTCTAAACCCAATATAATGATAATTATACACAACAAAGGCTCGAATTATTTTTCTTCCCAACACTTCTCTTCTTAGCTTCAAAGATTGAATATAACTAGAAAGTGGATTCATCTCACTTACAGATTTGAAACTAACAAATAAGAGAAAATCTCACACCAAGTCAATCAAAAGAATCTTATAGAGAATACCATATAACAAAGTTAGAAAATGTGAGTACATATGAAACTTCAATCAAATAACCTGTGAAGTTAATATCAACGCACTTGGAGAATAATTTTGAAATCTGTAAAACACTCTATATTGCACCAACATGAACACGTGTGTACATGTTGGATACGACAACACACAATTTTTTTAAAAAAATACTAACAGACATATTGTCGGCACTCTGATTAAATTATTTTCTTCATTTATATAATATAAATTTAGTTTTATACTTGCTCTTAATTTTTCTTACATATTTGTTATATAACCTTGAGTTAAAAATATATAATATTTCTGATAAATAGAGAAAAATGACCATAGTAAAATATTCGAGAAGTGTCAGTATTCAACACGTGTTCGACACGAATACACTACCTTAATTGAAATGTCCGTGCAATAGAGCACTCACTAGATAAATACCAATCAATTAAAAAATTCGAACTCAGGCCCATACTCAAAGAACTTTGAAAAAGCTGTAGAAGTCTAATAAAATTTTGATGCAAAATTCCCGGAAGTTTAGAGATATGTTGACCTCTCCAACAAATATTCCAAAATTTGTATAAAATGCAGAGTTTCTTCTCAATCATTTTGATGTAAAAGAAAAGAGCTTCTGTATCTAACTGCCAATCACATTCTTAATTCAATGTACACTTAGTGAACCTCCCAAACATTATATAAGATTGGGCCTATGAATTACTTCATAGAAAATAACTGTAAATAGTTTTCTTAGAAGATAACTCTACACTAATATTGCTTCACATGGGAGAACTGAATCACCCTCTTAATTGCTTGTCTACCTAATTTATCTTATCAAAAGCCTCTTCATTTTTCATATTTTGGAAAATTTCTGTAACATTCTTTTTTAGTGTTAACAACCATCTGAACCACCTCATTCCACAAATATGTTCCTAGTTACGCAAATTTTTACCTTCAGACTCTCCTAAGACTTCCTCTGCTATGTTTTGTACGCAACTAGCCACTTCATTCAACATCATATTACTATCTACATCTGCATTATATTTTTCTTTCTTCAAATTATATCCTTGAAATTTACTCCTTTCTCACTTTATAAGTTTCACTATCTAGTTCTATAAAACTCGAATATCTATGGTACCTCTGGTCCACTTTTTGGTAACCACCAACATATGTTGTATGGTTAAACTCGCACCAGAAATTACACTGCAATTCTTGTACAGAATCCTATCCGCCTCTCATTTGACAAAGTTATAAAAAAATATTAGATCTAGGTAAGAGTCTCTTTTATTGAAACATGTATTCAATGGCAATTATATATTATCATAAGCTAATCCATGGTCCTAAATAATACTACCTACTTCATTTTGATTATTTCTTGGCAATAGTACTTTCTAAACAGTACTAATCCAATGGCAATAATAAATTATCATAAGCTAATCAATGTATTATTTCATGGCTTCAGTTACCGTATAATATCTCCCAACTAAGATTGCATCTTCACTGTCGTCTCAAAGTTTTCCTAAGTTCCCTTGTATAAACCTATTCGTGGAGCATATGTGCTAAACGTACTAATCAACTCTCCACCAAAAAGATGAGTAACTAACTAATCGGACATCAACCTAATTAACTTTCGATATTCATCACTTTGCTTACGGATCTGAAACCGACGGATAATGGAAAAACTCATATCCAGTTCAAAGTTGCAAAGTATAAGTACAAACTAATAAGTGATATTCATTTTAACACTCCGGCAGATATTCCGGATTTTGTTTAACATGCCTATATTCTTCTCGAACGTTTTTTAATTCAACACTCACTTTGAAAACGACCCAAAAAATGATACACTAATCGGCATACCAAAGCAAAAATTTCACGAGTCATTGAGAATATAATCAACAAAACAGAAATTCACTTACTTGACAGGCAAGAAAACCCTTGTAATTGAGAAGGCAGTGAGAGAATGAAACACACGCAGGGTCGCGGTGTCGAGCGGCGAGGAGGTCGGCGACGGTGGCGGAGCGGAGGTCGGCATCGGTGGAGAAGGCGTCAAGGAAAAGGTCGTAGAGAAGAGTGGAGAGCAGCGTGGAACAGCATAGTTTGTTGCCTAGATGGAAGGACAGAGACCCCTCTAAGGAAGAGTGAGAAAGGACTGTGGCGTACAAGAAGCTTGCTAGGGACGGCTCGGCTTCGGCCTCGCTCATAGCCTCCTCTTTGATCTTAGCCCATAGGCACGCTTCCTCTTGCTCCGTGTCGGGCTGCGGCGGCGGCGAAGTGTGGCGGAGTTCTCCAGCCGGCATTCGAGCAGGCTTTGTCGTTAGTAATGGGTTGGGTTGCGGTTCTTTGTTTTGAAAATTGACTCGACATCTCCCCCGAAAAGATAAAAGGTCAAGTATAAAAAAAAAATTAACTCAGATTAAGGTTGTATTTGATAAGGTTGTATTCGATGGATATTATAAAAAAAATAATATATTTTAAACTGTGATATGATGAGAAATATGTAATTAAAAAGTAATAGAAAATTATTGATTTGATGAAAAATATTATTTTATTGAAAAATATGTGTTGTGTTTGAACCATATTATTTTTTAAGAATGTATTCTGGAATTGTAGATTAATGAAAAATGTGTGGTTGTAAAAAAATGAAAAGTTATTGATGTGATAAAAATATTATTTTATTGAAGAATGTGTGGTTAAAAATGAGTAGAAAAATAAAAATAAAAATTTTAATGTGAAAATGGGAAAAGAGCTGCCTAAATTCTTCGACATTTCGACACAGATGAACTGAGTCTTCACGCCTTCTGTGCTACCAGAACCTGCTCTAACCTTAAGCAGGTTGCCTTCTGCAGTAAGAACCATGCAATGCGGGTGAACAACATGATGAAAAATTCTCGGATAGAAATGTGCCACTAACATCGGAGAACAGATAACATATAATCAGGAGTCAGTAAAACTACTGATTTCCTGCTTCATTCTGCAGGAGGACGCGTGGATGCTCTCGGTCTGGATAATTTTTAAACTGCTTAATGTGATTTGTGCCTTTGCCTCATTACAAGCTTTTTGACACACCAAGAAGCAAAGATACCATGGACATTCTGTTGCAATTAATTTCCCCATTATCTACTTGGTCTTCATGCCTTCATGTGAATCACACTTTTTTTGTGATGAAACGGGCTTCCTAGTACAAAATGTCCTGTCATCTAGATCCACCCACATATGGTGTGGTATTGCTTGCTTTCATCTTACCTGCGAACTTATGACCACTGGCCACTAGTTTTATCAAAGAAAATCTGTTCTGTCTATCCAGAATTAGAGAACGAGACTATGAGCCACTGTTTATGTTCGTTTTGTTCGGGATATTGATGCAGATTGACGAATCCTCCTGCCTTTATGCTCCAAACATCTTTTATTTCCACGGACAGGCTCCCTTCTACATGGTGAGCCATTGCCCAAGATCACTCCACAAATAGGTGAAAATTTCTCTTTAACTGATTGTTCAAAAACATTTGGTCGATTTGGATTGGTGATGATGCCCGAATCAACGCTAGAAGAATCAGGGGTAGTATTTTTTTCTGTGGTCGACTTTGAATTAACTCTCATCCCTTTGTGCTCTAAACATCGTTTTCTTCCCTCAACAGGTAGCTTTGTACAAATGGATCCCTTACCCATGGCAACACCACAAATACTCGCGTAATCATCACTAGAACCAGATATAATTGGCACTAGCCTTGGTCGTGACCTCCCAAATCTAAAAATTCGGGAGAAGATGCCAATGTGGTCCATATCCGATCCATTGTGGATCAAATATGGCTCACAAGGTTTGATTTTGATACCCTCTTGCTTCTGTCGGCAATATTGAAGCTTCTTAGATATTAGAGAGAACTGAGATTCTCTTGAACACCGATCAAGCTTTTTAAGGATATCATTGGGTCGACGTGCACCATTGCTACCTTTATTCCATGCATAATCAAAATTTTCAAGCAGCTGAGCTTCAGTTCTCTCTGCATCGCTCTTAGTTTTCATCTATGGAACAATTCCAGGAAGGAAATAAGTAACATGATGGTAGGTGTGAAAGTATATAAAATTTTGATGCAGTGTATATAAGCACATCTAAAAGTATGAGATGATATTAGAAAAGGATATTGACGAGGCAAGTTCAAACAATAACACATCTAAAAGAGAGGTAGTGCTTACAGCAGCCCATCTGTAAACAATGGAAAAGCCTTTCGAGAATATTTGCATAAATAATCCTGGTCCTTTATTGGCAGAAATAATTTGAAAGTTGGTCGACCCATCATTCGAGCAACCATTCTCCAAATGAGCACCTCCACGGCCGTATTGTTGTAGTCTAGTTCTAACATTATCGGCTTGTCCAAGATAAACAGGAATTATACGGCTTGGGTCAAGTTTGCGAGTGTCTTGCCCAGATTGGGGGCGTGATAGAGTTATGCCAAGCTCATAAATGCCAGGACAAGATGCGCAATTTGGAAGATTGAGAGTCCTGTACTTCTCCACTCCTTCTTTCCCCAATAAATAGTCCTCCCAGTCAGAGTGCCCAATTAGAATCTGGAGAATACCACATAGAGGTCATCACAACTAAATCTAACGTGCAAAAATTAAGTAAATAACTGATCAGGTACATATTGTTGAAATTTCATTTGCAAAACTATGTTAACATTACTGTTTCATTCAACATTTTGGTTTAGATATGTGTCTCTCATACCAATTAAGAAAGCTCTTATGTCGGAATCTAGAAAATAAAAGGGCTCTAAGCCAGATAGCCAAGTCCATTTTCCCCTTTTTTTCAACTTGTGCCATTTCATGAAGAACCAATGCCTTCAAACCTGAATCAAGGATGTCTCAGATCTCCATTGCAGACTAAAATTCAAATAAACTAACTATTTTTTCACATTCTTTATTCAAGTGAAAACAAACAGGATCAGAGAGTTCCTTAGATTAAACAGTAACTGCAATTTCAATAAAAACACTTCAAAAATATAACTAAAATTTACTCTCCTATGCAACAATTATCTCTCATTATTTCAATTTTATATCAAACTTTGAGAAACTACAACTTCCAATTTGCTAGATTAGTCTTTATTCAAATTTTCCCATCTCCCAATAAATCTCTTCAAAAACAAAAAGTTCAATGTTCTTAGTGTTCACTACTAATACAAATCAAGACACTATCAACGTTGAATCTGAATTTTCAATGAATTACGATGAACTAAGAATTAAATGCATTGCTGGTCACTCGACTTTCAGCGACATCCATCGCTCATCTTTAATTCATGCAATCAAACTACCCAACTTTGATTTGCTTGTAAATCTGACCACTGCCTCCAGATCTGGAAGCAAATCAAACATGGGTAGCTTGATTGCACGAAATTAAGTATGAGTGACCCAAAAAAAACAACTTGTTCCTCCCTAAATTGAAATGAACACTTCCAGTTCCAGGAAAGACAATTAAATCATGGCTGCTAATTACCCAACAAGGCATGAATAAACTGTGCATATATACATATAATATATAGAGAGATGGGCGGCAGACCTTCCATTGAGAGAAAGCAGAATCATGTTTGGTGCGGTTGCAGTCTTCTCTCTTCAGCCGAGCTGCCATTGACGGATCCAAACACTCACTTGTGTGGACCGTTAATTTCGGCCCTTTATATAGCACGCTCATCCGTCCAATTTGACGTTTTTGCCCGTTACTAATGGAGTACATAATTTTGCTACTCCTCCAACTACACCTAATAGGTAGATTCAAATAATACATTGTACTAATAAAATAAATTATATAAATATAACCCGACCCGGCTACAATGTACTAGATACTTTAGCATAGTTTATGAATTCTTTATTTATGTGAGGCAAGCAGTTTGATACAAAAACTTTGTTGGAATTGGACGAGGGAGTAAGTTACGCATCGATAATTCTATTTCTACATAAGTAGCCCAACGATGGTCACAAACCATGCGTTTCCCATACTATCGCCTTCTTCCGTCGATATTCCAAAAAATATGCAATTGTATGTTATCATCAGAAGAGAATGAAAACAAAAGATCTTTTTTTTTTTAGGAACGGAGTAATTAATTAGAAATAGAATCGAGTTATATTCATTGAACCAACTTGCTATCTACTGAATCGATGACGTACGAACGCAAAGCACAATAGTATTGGTTGAATGAAGAGTCATGCATAACCCAGCGGAGTTCTACATCAAATTTAAGACCATTGGAGGTGAGGATTGGAAGTAATGCCAAATATGGTGAAGAAAGTGTGAGAATTAGAAGTTATGAGGAAATGCAAGTAAAAGGGAAGTTTCCCAAAGCCACAACTTTTGAGTGGAAAACCGTTCGAAGAGGGAAGTTTCTAAAAGCATGACTTTGAGTAACCGTTCAAGAGGGGGATCATTTTGGACATTTTCTTTTTATAATTTTGTTCTATTATTACCCAACAAGGCAACATATGTGCTAATAATATTAATTAATTTTTTCAGGGACTTTACAAAGTGTAAAAAAGTTAAGTATGAAATTCTTGCAATTTCCGCTCTCTTTAAATTGTTGGAAGGGGTCGGGGAGTCTCCAAACTCATCTTCAAGTGGTCACGTTGGATATAAATGAAGGTTAGATATGGTTAAACCTTTTTGTTTTTCAAAAAATAAAAAACACTTCCCTTTTGAAAAAAAAAAAAGAAAAAGAAAAAGAAAAAGAGAAAGAAAAAGAAAAAAAAAGCACTTCCCTTTTGATGAAATTGGTCATATGAATTACTTGAGTATTTATAAATAGTTTATAAACAAAATCAAAACGTAGGCTAAATGATGCTCCTATGAACAAAGCTCAAGTCCATTGAGAATTGGGAATTGAGTTAATTTGACCAGTACTAAATTTTCTTGTAAAAATAAAACTACTTCAATTTTTACTTGTACATAACCTAAACGTTTTAAAAAATAATTTTTTTTAAATACAACTGGTAAATAAGAAAATATAAAGTAATGAATAGGCGAGCTCATAACCCTTCTACAAGATGCATGAATACCGGCGAGGCCAGTAACTAGGCAAGAGCGGCAAACCATCTCCTTTGAATTCCATGTTGGCAGAAATCGTTAAAACACTTATGAATACTTAAAGCGTAACTTCGAAACCATTAAGTATAAGACACGTAAACCAATAAATAAAATGTGAATACATGATATAATCAATTAGAAACCACCATTAAATGACCACCACCTATCATTCACTAAAAAGATCCAGTTGCCCCCAAGACCTTCAAGGGAATCTATAAAAAAGTCCCGTCTAAAAGAAGAGAAGCATACAAATTCAAATATCCCCCTCCTAAATAGTCATTTATCTTCTTACTCCTTCTTGAGCATCAAGCACTGTGAGTTTAGGAGGGAAAAATCATGGTTAGGTAAGATGAATTTGTTTTTTTGTTTTTTTAAATAATTTTGTGGTTAACAAGTTGAAGCCTTCTGTGGGAAACAAGTAATGATAACCATGAAGTTTTGTACCACAATTGAAAAGTCACTGAAATCTGCAAAGAGAAGAGTCAGACAAAACTAATTCTAGTGGAAGTGAAGGTGTTGGAGATTGTAAAGGAAGAATACAATAATAATCCAACCGATAGTGATATAAATCTGAAATGACAGAGGGGAAAGACGTCAGTGAAGTTGTGGCTGGTTACACCCATTCAATGTCATCTCTTATGAAAGAAAATGTCAACAACAAATACTATACTACATATGGCAGCAATCCTTAAGACATTAACAGCAGAAATGCCACTCTACGTGCAAAATTCGAAAATCCAAAAGTGAATCTACAAGGCAAATTCAATGAAAATGATGTGGAACATATAACCAGCTTCTTTTGTGAGAATAGTAGCAATGTCCAGGTATCAAACCTGTGATAATTTGCCTGAGATGAGGCAAAGAGATCAATGGACAAATAAATCTACTGATTTGATAGGCTTGTAGAAGAGGTCAATTCTCATAATAAAGAGGCAACCAGAGTTGTCACCGTGAAACTAAAAGAGCAAAAAGCCGATCAACTCTTTATATAATACTCCTCTATATGAGGAATATGAAGGTTGACCTACGAGATCATATAAGTTAGATGACGATGATGAACACTTGCCAATGGAGATTAAGGAGGTTCCAATTATGGATAATTTCATTCGTCCAATTATAGAAAAATATAGTGGGAAGTGTGGTCCGATGTACCTCCTGTTTGAGTAGATGACTCAAATGACGTTGAAGAAGGAGATCCCCACGCTTAAATGTCAGCCATTTGATACTGGACGGACCTACAAAGCGGTGGTATAGTAATTTGTAGTTAAGCTCGATCACGAGTTGGCCACAATTGAAGTAAGTCTTCGTGGGTGCTTTCGCTGTGACTAGAATGAGGCAAGCACAACATACCACAAGACTAAACGATGTGAGGCAGGAAAAAGAGATTCTAACTAATTTGCATGATTTAGTGTCGAATTTATAGCTTGTGAGTCCATATAAGATGAAGAAGCTAAGGACGCATGGAATGGATTGATGATGAAAACTTCCTCTGACGAGATGTTCGCAACAAAAATTCGATTTCTTACCATCATCTAGTAAATTTAATACAGAATGAGATCCTGATCGAGGATATGATCAAAAATAGAAAGAAAATGGAAAAAGGTCACATGGAGAAGCTCAGGGATAAGAGCAAAGTTTCAATGTATGTACACAGACTTTCAAAATAGCAATATCTTCATTTTGACGAATATAAAGAGGAGGTACATATGATTTCTTCGGCTCCCTCGCAAGTCATTGTTGAAGCACAAAATCATTTCTCTAATGCTCTGAAATCAAAGTTTTGTAAAATCAATCACACCAGGTATCACAATATGAATGAGTGCTTTAAAGTACTAAAAATGAAAATGCTATGAAGCCAACAGGGAACTAGGCACAAAGCCTATGAAAGCTGAAAAATACCAAATCCAGGTACAAGAAGACGAGGTCGAGGAATGAGGGTAACACAGAATCGTCACATGCATTAACCAACCCCCAACCTCTAATACGATAGATAAATACCATAATTGGATGCCCTTATATTGTAGGAGAACAATGAACTCGTAGATAAATTATGTTTGAGCAACTAAAAAACCTACGCCGAAGAACTTTTAGATCCAAGGTAATTTCAAAACCACATCTCTTCCAATTATGTTTAATGATGATGATGAACAAGGAATTATATATCCCCATTTCAATGTATTGGTTGTACAAGCAGTCATAGCTCGCAATGGCCTCAACCTTATGCAGGTATACAATGGTAGCTCCGTGAATATTTTATTTGGAAGTGCTTTCTACTAAATACAGGTTGACCATCTTTAACTGTGGGTATCCACGACTGAGCCTTTATATGGGTTTACTTGTGAGAGTTTGGTCCCAAAGGGACATATCACTGTAACCGTTGAATTGTGTGACAATCCAACAATGTTCTATGAATATATGGATTTCTTGATAATGAATAGCAGGTGTGTGTATAATGGAATCCTGAGAAGGCTTGCCCTAAAACAATTATAAGCAATGACATCCATTCACCATCTTTACATGAAATTTCAGACTTTAAAAGGACTGGCTTGAAGGAAACTAGGCAGCCGTGCTCGAGTATTACCTCAGCGCATTGAGAAAAGCGGCCCCAAGAGCTCCAATAGTTAATACCACATTGATGGTAGAAAATGGGAAGAACGTGCTTGAAATTTCTCTTTTAGGAAAGCATGTATCCGATGTTGTGAATGGTGAGTTGAAAAACTCTCCTACTATTAAGGGTGACACTACAAGTACTAATGGAACCATGAATATCAAAACTGTGAAACCAAAACCAGACCTAAAATAGTGCCACAGTGATAAAAATTGTAAGGAACACGTGACGTGGATAAAAGGCGAGTCTCTTTTCGCATATAAAGAATTCTTGGTCGAAGGCGAGTCTCTTTCCGCCTATAACGAAAATTTGGCCAAAGGCTAGTCTATTTCTACCCACAACAAAGTCTTAACCAAAGATGAGGTTCTTTCCTAAAGAAATACGGGGATAAGCCAACTATAGAAAGCGAGTCCAATTCTGCCCGCATAGAAATTTGATGTCGTGACATTGAAAATCATATTGTAACTATGCGCGAATCACTTATGAAGTGATGATCCATGACAATAGTCATGATAGTAATCTTTGTATTTCTTGTTGTTGCAGCAAATATTGAATAAAATTTTATATTTTGCAAATTCGTTATTTGAAGGAAACTGATTAAATTCTTATGTGGGGCATGATTGTGCCCATCGAGTTAAGTTATGCGGGTTCAATAAGATGAGATCCACAATAGAAAGCGATAAATTAACAACAAAATGATCAGGAAGGTTTCATTACAGTATGAAAGTGTGACTTTTGTTAATGTATATACATATAC
>CAIGRB010085852.1:0-21824 GCA_903798255.1 Fraxinus quadrangulata | reverse complement strand
TGCCCTAGTCATTGGACCGCCAATTCCTTGCAAAGGGTCTTGAGAATATCTGGGAACATCAACTTGATCAGCACCTCGATCTCCATTATTCCCCTCCTCTTCAAAAGGATTCGTCCTCGAATCACCTACGTCAAATAAAGATAAATCATAAACATTAAAAGTTGCACTAACTTTACCATAATGGCCTAGCAAATCTAGCTTGTAGGCGTTATCATTGATCCGTTCCAAGACTTGAAAAGGTCCATCTCCTCTATGCTGTAATTTTGATTTCTGTTGTGTAGGAAATCTCTCCTTATGCATGTGCACCCAAACCCAATCGCCAGGTTGGAAGACAACCTTCAAACGCCCCTTATTGGCTTGATTAGCATATTTTTCATTCTTTCTTTCAATGTTGGCCCGAACTCTGGCATGTAACTCCTTCACAAAATCTACCTTTTCTTACCATCAAGATTAGCATGCTTATTAGTAGGCAAAGGTAACATATCCACAGGTGTTAGAGGATTAGCCATAAACAATTTCAAAAGGAGAAAATGATAAATTAGAATGAACAACCCTATTATATGCAAACTCAATATGTGGCAAACACTTCTCCCACTGCTTCAAGTTCTTTTGAATGATAGCACACAACAAAGTAGTGAGTATCTTATTGACTACTTCAGTTTGACCATCCGTTTGAGGATGTGCAACNTTTACAACATACTCAAAAAAGTTGCAAAAAGGTTTTCGACAACTTTTTTGAACGTTGCAAAAGACTCTTTTGGTTGTAGTGTTTATGTACGTTAGAAGTTTAGACCGGAGTATAGTAACGCTACACATGAAAATTTCATACCACCTATGTTCAGTATAGATTTTCGTGTTTCCATATATACGTACGTATGTATGTATGAAGTTCCTTAAATTCTGTACATTATTAATCCATATGCTTATTTGCTTATTGGGATATTATCTTACACCCCTTTATCCCATTTCAGGAAATTGATGGTTCGTGGCAATCGAGACTTACCAAGCTTACTTTTATTTAATGCTGGAATTTATTTGATTCTCATCCACTCTAGAGCCTTCTAGAATAAATGATTAATTGCCTCCACCACATTTGAAAAATTCTCCAAATCAATGGAGTCGGTGAAACCAACATAAATGCCTATATATTAATTACTGTTGGCTGTATGTTATTATGTGTGTGAGAAGTGAGAGAAAAATATATGAGAGAGGTGTAGAGAGAAACAGAGAAAAGGAGAGGCAATGCATATATATAGTGAATTGAGAAAGTGAGGAAGAAAGCCTCCTAATTGAAAGAAAATAGTTTATACGAGTTGTGTGTGTGTGTGTTAGAAGAGAAAGTGAGGAAGAAAGCCTCCTAATTGGAATGAATGATGAATTCAGGGGACACAAGTAATGTTGCCATGTTTGAAGAGTTCTCACTAATTCATAAAGTTCCTTGTAGTAAGTAGGATAATTCAGCGCTGCCCCACTTAACTTTTCACTAAAATAAGCAATTGGTCTAGAATCCTGCATCAAAACAGCTCCTATTCCAATCCCGGATGCATCACATTCTATCTCAAAAGCTTTATCAAAGTTAGGCAAACACAACAAAGGTGCATTAGTTAGCTTATCTTTCGAAGTTTTGAAAGCCTGGTCATGCACATCATTCCACTTAAAAACAACATTCTTTTTAACAAGTCCATTCAAAGGTGCAGCAATAGAATGAAAATCTGTAACAAACCTTCGATAAAAACTTGTCAAACCATGAAAACTTCTCACCTCGTTCGCATTCTTAGGTGTAGGCCAGTCCCTTATTGCTCTTACCTTCTCTTCATCAACCCTAATACCCTGCGAACTAACAACAAATCCAAGAAACACAACACATTCCATGCAAAATGTGCATTTCTTATGATTAGCATACAATTGGTGCTCTCTCAACACTCTAAACATAGCGTGCAAGTGTCCCACATGTTCATCCAAATTTTAGCTATAAACTAAAATATCATCAAAGTAAACTACGACAAATTTTCCCATGAAAGCACGCAAGACATGGTTCATTAACCTCATAAATGTACTAGGTGCATTAGATAAACCAAAAGACATTACTAACCACTCATACAATCCATATTTAGTTTTAAATGCAGTTTTCCATTCATCCACTTCTTTCATGTGAATCTGATAGTAGCCATTATTTAAATCAATTTTAGAAGACAATTGAAAGCCATGCAATTCATCAAGCATATCATCCAATCTGGGGATAGGGTGTCTATACTTTACCGTTATCTTGTTAATAGCTCGGCAATCCACACACATGCGCCATGTTCCATCTTTCTTTAGAACTAAGAGGATAGGAACCGAACATGGGTTGAGACTCTCCTTTACAAATCCCTTTTGCAATAGCTCATCCACTTACCTTTGTATCTCCTTCGTTTCTTCGGGATTAGCTCTATAAACAGGTCGATTTGGTATGGCGGAACCAGGTATGAAGTCTATTGGATGTTCAATTCCTCTTAAAGGAGGTAATCCATGGGAAATCTCTTCACATACATGCTATAGAAAATGCCGAGTATAATGCATGTTCATCACCTCATTATTCCAGTTTTGCCATGAACTTATGAAATCCGGCCATGTCATATGCGGAAAAAAAAAATGAAAATGCGTTGGTGGAGAATTATAAACGATTTCACATACATCGGCATGTATAGTGACTAAAACGAATACATTACGCCCCCCAATCAAATAAGGGCGCGGCCTACAACTACTAACGTAATGCCTGGGCCATGTAATCGCGTAGCTGCAGCCACAGTATGTCCTCTTCAACTATTGCATTTAGGTCAGCTGCAATTTCATCTTCTTCATCTGGTAGATCAATCTCGACTTCGTCATCATCTAGTTCTTCGGCTCTACGAAAACCCTCATCCAGCCGATTGTTTCTCCGAAGCCAGTTATGTATACCCACTGTGGCCACGACCACAGCTGCTTGCGCTCTCATATTATACCCAGGCATTCGATCAATTATCTTCCATCTCTGTTTCCAAACACCGAACACACGCTCAATAACGTTGCGACATGATGAGTGATGGAAATTGAACCGCTTCCGTGCATTTCGAAATCGATGGTGTTGTCCTTCCCTTGCGTTGCCGAATTCTTGAAAATGATATCGGATATCAGAGCCCTTATACGGAGCCATGTACCCAGGCTTGTGTGCGAAACTAGAGTCAACTGGGTAGTATTTACGATTCGCGTGTTTAGGGAAAATTTATTTCATGACTATGTACAGCACGGGCTAAAATTCGACTATCGTGGGTGTTCCCGATTGTTCCCGGTAGCACAAACGTAAAACAAAGATTGAAATCACAGGCGACCAGTACATTCTGGGTTGGAATCCCCTTTCTTCCAATGTAATTCTCTCTTACATTGCGTAGCAGCACGACTTGCACATGGGTTTCGTCTATCGTACCAATGCAATCATGTAATAATAATATGTATCAACAAACCTTCAATTCATCAGCACATTACATGTTGTACCATCTATGACGTGAACAAAGTAACCTGAAATAGAGGATATCATTCCACGTTCGGATGATGGTGAGCTGTCCCTTCGTTGTAATGCGGATCTGGTTTTATCATGTACGCCGTGAAAGCCACGCAGGCACGCAAGACCATCTTAAAGTAATAGCTGATCGTCTGCAACGAATGATCGAATAGCATCTGGACTTGTCGATATCCTTTGCTGTGTGCTAGAATGCATAAGAACATTGTCACATGTTCGAATATGTCAATGTTTGGGTTGCTTCTCAGTCCGCACTCATCCTGAAGTATGTGCGTGAAGTAGATAAACATTGGTGGGTACATCCTAAACTCCTGGAAACACATTTATGGATACACATGCAAATTTTGTAGCATAAAAATATGGCCGCGTCGCGTTGTCGGGAATAAAAATGGACGTGCTCTATTAGATGCCAAGTACTCGCGTACAATTCGCTAGGCGATTCTACAGTACTGAAGCCAAGTGTTAATGTCATCCTCTAACCGCTCCATCAAATCTTCCTCGAAACTCGTATCTGAATCAGATATCGATTGAATGTCGCAGTCTGTTTTTGAAGATGCGTACACATCCGACGTATCTAACATCGTTTCGAACTATTTTATGTTATGTTCAAATTTAAAATATTAGTTTGAAAAAATTGTGGCAAAATGGAAGGACTTACGAACAATATAGGCTTCAAGAGTTTATGACACAATGAAGAACTCTACGTAGGGAGTCATGAAATAAGAGGTCTTTCTCATGCAGTTGCAATTTATAGAGCTGTAACAGGTGGAGTAATAATTTCAAGAAAAAGTGGTTGTTGATGGAAATATTCACTATTGTCTATGGATGGAAACAAAGTTGATGGAAATATTCACTGCAATCCGCAACTAAGTAGAAGGAACAATGTGCATTTTGTCACATATGCAATTGTTCTCTACAGTCTAAACACTATTGTTTTGTTGACAAAGTTAAGCACATGCGTGGGGGTAATAATGTGCATTTGGAAAATTATTGGAATTGTATCATGCGAGAATTTTCAAGTCATGATGCAGGGAATATATTTCCTAACATACATGGAACTATGTAATGACACACTATTTTAGCACATCATTAAAAAACGTGTGAAATCAGTGGATGGACGTGATAATACATATTGTACACAAATTCAAAGGTTCTACGATACACGAAGTAATGAATAAAAGGAAAATTGACCACGGGTGATGTACACATAAAATAGTCCGACGACATCATAAAAACATTAAAAACTAATCACTAACGTCCGAAAGGAGCGTTCACTCCTTACGGTTAACAGACAGATTGTCTCACTCGAAATAGTACTCGATGAATTTAAATCTCAAATAAGTTGTCTTGGCATGTCTTTGTCACAGTACGAGTTACGATCACTTTCCTGAACATGGCTAGACAACAGAAGTTCGTCAACGCATTTGTCGATTGTCATTCCTCCCTTACAATACGAGTGCGTAATTGAAGCAAGATTCGTTCCAACACTAACCATCTGCTCAAGGGAAGCTGAAACCTCTCGTGCTCCGTACATTTTCTTCTTTGGTTTTCCCTTTCTATGTTTGCTTTTTCTTTTATCCCCACTATGGTGTCCAGATATATTCATGGAGGAGGTTACTCAACCTTCGACTGGGCTGCCACTGGAATCTGTTGCCTCCGCGTTAATGGAAAACTTGTCATCTCCATACTCTCTGTCGCTATCAGTGCCCAATTCAAAACCACGTTGCGATAGCTTCATTAGGGACAATGCATACTTGGTTGAGTCGTCGATGTCCCCAAACAATCTACCATACGTGTCATACATCTCGTTGCAGTTGTAGTTCCTGTACTTCGCGTACTTTGGGTTCTCCTGTATAGACGAGGTAGACAAAAAATAACGTTGAAATCTGAAAGAAGTAATCACTGGTGCATTTACATGTATCAATTGGTTCAAAAAATTATGTCCATTTGGGAATGCAAACATACATATTTACGATATGCCGATTGTTATCACATATTCTACGTAATTGGGGGATGCAATTATTTACTGTTCATAATGTTCAATCAATACCAACACAACCAATAGCATCGTACACTACAAATAGCAACTTGAAAATGTGAACCTCACGATCTGAAAATTATTCCAAGTATAAAAAGTAGAACGAGTCCAGTGTGCAATGTTTTACTGCCTAATACATCATGTATAATGATTTGGTGTAGACAGATGTGAACGAATACCTTAATTTTTTGCTTCCCACCAATAGGTGTTTGTGATCTATGCACAATTTATTCCAATAGTTCTTCATCTGCGATGTAGTCCAATCCTTCCCGGTCGAGGCATTGAACATGTCTGATATAGATGCCATCCTTTCGAGAAGAAGCATTTGCCTTGTCGGTGGCCTTCAGCTATGACTAGTTCGTAGGTTTCGATGAATACTTTGTGCTCTGGCTGGTTCCACCTCGCCGTTTTACGCACCACACCCTGGGGTGCCTGAAAATTGGAAGAAGCATGGTGCAAAATATATGGGATTCCACTTATGCCATGGGGAAAACCCAGGATAAGAGTCAAGTAATATTGACTACAATGAAATAAATGACAAGGCAAAAGTAATTTCCGTCTACATTAAAGGGATGAAATTGGAGTTCTACCCATGTGCAGAAACTGATTATAGTGGAATATTTGTAGCAAATACACACAGTATGCTTGCCAAAAAACCTCATCGGGTAGAATGGCTTACTGTTTGGTCTGGGGAACTTTGCTATAGAGAGAAGTTGTTTTCCATGGAAGCTGGTCACAATTTCGTGCTTCACACCGGATTTGTAGCCTGAGAAAGCTCTGGATCGAAGTCGGGAACAAAGCGAAAGAGAAAAAATTGAAATATCTCCACAAAACCGGACACAGCGAAGGTGAAAATTTTCTTGGGTCTTTGATTGGGAAAGTTGAAAATGAAGCTGTATGTGTATTGCTCATCCAAAGGCGTTTTGGTTTTTACCCTTGATTTGGACCAGAAACATCCGGTCGCCGTGAGCTCTGCAGATGGCTATAAATTATGTGGAAGAGTAGGTGGAAATGGGTTAGGGAAAATGAGTGAAGACGCAATTACAAATGGGGGCAAAACCGGAAAAAATTTACAACGGGAGGAACGTCTAGAAAATTGGAATTCTTACACAATTTTTGACTTTGGGGCGTGTTGTCAGAAAACACTGTTGGGGAATTAGTTTTTGGCCAAAAAAGGAGTTTCAAACAGCTACATATTAAATAGATTTTTTCATAGCAAAACAAAAGTGATACAATACATAGGTTGAAGCAAATATCACTCACTTCATGGGTCGTCAACCTGTGACTCTTAGCTGCTAGTTCCTTCCTTCTTGTCATCCAAACTTATGACAATGATCTTGGGAGGTGGAACATTTGAAATCAAAGCGTCATTCTCAACTTCATCTTCGTACAATACCATGTAGTCGAAAACATCATCGACTACTTAAGTTAATGGTTGAGTGACATTGATGTGATCTCTTAGCATAGCAGGTGTCACTTTACTCCTAACAAGTTGCAGGTTCTTCCTTTGAAAGTTGAACTCTTAAATTTGTTGTACTCGTAGATTTTAATTAGATATGAAGTAGTACACGTTGACAATTAATGTTTACGTATCACCCAAACATTGAATGTTAAACTCTTAAATTTATTGAACTCGTGGATTATAATTAGATATGAAGTAGTACCTATTTACAATTAATATGTATCTATCACCTGAACATTTTATGCCTCATTAATCCGAGTTACTTAATACACATTGTAACTTACTCAGGGCAATCGTATTTATTACAAAAATTAATCCGAGTCACTTCATACACTTTATTGAATATAACTAAACTCGACCATCATTACAATACATAAATAATAATAGTAACACAATTGAGTTATACACCCCACTGAAATAAGTTTGGCATTATATTATAACTGTTGACAAACAAGAATCAATTGCCGAGAATTTTAGAATATAATTATCGAAGCCCATAGTTTATCTCGACAGATGGGTTTCATAAGAACTACATGTGAACTCTCTATATATTAACATGAGTAAGATATTTGAATCATCAAATTTAATCACATTGCATTAGAAAAATGAGACTAACTTGATACAAACTCAAAACCATATTCACAACATAATACAAAAGTTACGGCAAATTTTATAAGTTAAAAATTCTCATTATTTTCCCATTCAAATGAAGATTGTGCTCCCAGATCACATCTTTGATCTAAACATGAGATCAGCATAACCGTTGATGAGCTCGAAGGATAAAAGAACTCGAGCTAAATCTGTTAAAATGCAGTCAAATCCTATTAAAAAATATCATCAAATAATTCTATGACAATATTCGAAGGAAATATTAAAATGGCAATAAAAATTATCACACAATAATGATGAATTTATTTGGAAAACACTAAATGTTGGTGAACCATTACAGGAATTGCAACTGACCCGCAATATATCAATTCCAATATCAATTTGTACGTAGAATTCTTTTGGAGGAGTTCCAATTTAACTCTTGTATTATATAGCCTTGAAAGCATGAGATGAACTTTAAACCCTTTTGGAGGATTCTACCATGTTTGACTCCATTTAATATTCAAAAATGCAGGGAGGGAGAAATTTTGCAAGGAAGAAGAAAAATGTGGTGGGTTTGTAATTTATGGTGAGCTCAAGTTATGGTATTGGATTTAAGAATTGGGGATGGGTGGGGTAGGGTTTGGTGTGATGTTTTTTCATTTTTTGTACTATTTTTCATCTAGTCAAATCAGATTTAGTTAACGACATTCAAGGTATTAAAATTCTTTAGAGGGACAAAAAAGTTAAAAAATGACATTCTAGCAAAAAAAAAAATTTCTAAAATGTGTCATTTTTGTAAATGACAATTCAAAAAGTGACATGATGTGCAATTTCCTCTAAAATATATAATTAAAAAGTTGATAAAATTGTAGATCTTATTAAAATATGTGATTGATAATAAATTTGAAGACAAATAATTTTAAAAAATAAGACAAATCACGACTACATTAATATTAACTTGTTTTTGACAAGAATCAAATTAATTTTAAAATATTTTTCTTACCAAAATGTAAAGAGAAAAGTAGAAAATTTCATACTCAAATGAATAAAATTGGAACCCATTTCCAATTGAACTTCAATCAATTGTTAGGATAAAATTCTGTGCTGAAACTAAGGGGAGGTGAAGACACACGGATGTAGGTGTGAAATATCGAGAGAGATAGAGAGCTGAAGAAGAAAAACTTTTGGAGGGAAAAACTGTTATCCCAATTTTCATGTATAAACCGTGACTATGATACAATATTTATAGAAAAGAAAAAATGAATAAAAGACTAAAATAATCTCCTACTATATACGGATTTTCCAGTACTCCCCCTCAAGATGGGAGACGGATATTCAAAATTCCCATCTTGGCTATCAAATGTTTAAAATGAATTCTTCCTAATGGTTTTGTCAATACATCAGCCAGTTGATCTTGAGAGAAAACATGTAGCATTTTAACTTCTCCAGCTTGAACCTTATCTCTTATAAGGTGGCAATCAATCTCTATATATTTTGTTCTCTCAAGGAAAATGGGGTTGGTGGCAATATGGATTGCTGATTTACTATTACAGAATAATAGAGCTGCTTTGTCATGTTTGATGCCAAGATCACCAAGAATGTTTTTCAGCCAACTTAATTCAAAGACAACTGTAGCCATGGATCTGTACTCTACCTCTGTTGATGATCTAGAGATAGTAGACTGCTTCTTTGATCTCCAAGACACCAATGAATTACCTAGAAAGACACAATATCCAGTGATTGATCTCCTAGTATCTGAGCAAGCTGCCCAATTAGTGTCGCAAAAGCCTTTGAGAATCATGTCTGATTCTTTCTCAAACAGCAGACCATGTGCTGGTGTTCCTTTCAAATATCTTAACACATGATGAGCAGCTTCCAAACGTGGCTGCCTTGGTGTTTGGAGAAACTGGCTAAGTACCTACACAGCATAAAAAAGATCTGGTCCGGTTATAGTCAAATATAAGATCCTTCCCATCAACCTCCTATATATGCTGGCATCTTCAATGAGTTCCCTTTGATCTTTACTCAACTTTAAATTCTGTGGCAAAGGGTATTTTGTAGTCTTGGCTCCAAGGTACCCTACATCAGCCAACACATCTAAAGCATACTTCCTTTGATTAACAGAGATTCCATTTGATGATCTTGCTATCTCAAGCCCAAGAAAATACATCAAAACCCCCCGAAGTCTTTGAGTCTAAATTGTTTATTCAATTCTTTCTTGAACTGGTCAATGTATGACAAATCATTGCCTGCTATGATGATATCATCCACATAAATGAGCAAAGCCGTGAATGATTCATTTTCTTGTTTGCTGAACAGAGAATAATCAGACTTTGACTACTTAAACCCTTGTGAAACAATGTATGAAGTGAGCTTGGTGTTCCATTGTCTAGATGACTATTTGATTCTATAAATGGACTTGTTCAATTTACAAACTAGTTGTTCTCCACACCCCCTCCTACTGCTCATACCCCTTAGGCATCCACATGTAAACCTCCTCATCAAGGTCACCAGCTTATCAACATGTGAGAAGGTCTCTTCATAGTCTAGTCCAGCTTGTTACGTGAACCCTTTTGCAATCCACTTGACTTTCTTCCTCTCTTTAGTCCCATCAAAGTTTAGCTTAACTATAAAGACTCACTTCAAGCCACATGCCATTTATTTGCAAGCAGAGGAGTAACAGTCCAAGTTTTATTTGAAACCAAAGCCTGATACTCAATTTCCATTGATTTACACCATTCTGGACACTTAGCTGCCTCTTCATATGTTCTAGGCTCATACATTGTAGATAAGGCAAGTGAATACCTTTTGTGGGTAGGTGACAGTCTGCCATAGTCTAGAAACTCAGCAATGGGCTACTGCTTGCCAGCCAAGTGATCTTTTTCCATGGACTTTGATTGTAAAGCAGGCACTTCAGATGCAAGACTGCAGTGATAATCTTGAAGATAGGCTGGGGCTCTTTTAGGTCTCTTAGATTGTCTGATGGGTACAACAGGAGCTGGAGTAAGAACATGTATTGAAGATGACACATGAGTATCCATTTCAGGAGAATCAGATGAATTTTGAATTAATAGGAAAGTTGATATCTATAGGAATAGATCCAATACCAAAACTTGGAACTAATATATCAGGTGGTGAATCATTAATTTAAACTGGAAAAAGAGATGAGTTAAATGGTAAAGAGACATCAAACTTGGACAATGAAGTTAGAAGTTTGGGATGATGAAATGGAAAATTATTCTCATGAAATTTTACATCTCTAGAGGTTTGAATGTCTTCATGCCATAAGAGTACCCAATAAAAATACATGGAATGACTCTAGGATCAAACTTGGTACGGTTTCTTTTGATGCTCGAGGCATAGCAAAGACTTCCAAACACCCTAAGGTGTGAATATGTTGGTGGTGTTTGATGAAGCATCTCATAGGGTGTTTTATTTTCCAAAACCAAGGTAAGGATTCTGTTGATCAAATATTTAGCAGCAAGAATGGTTTCTCCCCAGAACTTGTGAGGTAAATTAGCTCGAAATTTTATGGCTCTAGCTATGTTTAACAAATGTTGGTGCTTTCTCTCCACTATCCAATATTGCTAAGGGGTTTCAACACAGCTTAGTTGGTGGATGATGCCATTGGATTGGAAGAAATCATTCATATGGAATTCAGATCCATTATCTAATATGAGAATTTTTATTTTGTAGTCAAAATGAGTAAGAATCATATGATAGAAGGAGTGAATAATAGGTTTAGTTTGAGATTTATCTCTTATTAGGTATGTCCAAGTCATTCTAGTATGATCATCAACAATAGTTAGGAAAAATCTAGAGCCATCTAATGAGGGAACTAAATAAGGTCCCCATATGTCGCAATGAATAATATCAAACCTCTTGGAAGCTCTAGTTTCACTTTTTGGAAATGATAATCTATGCTATTTGGTGATAGGACAAATGGAACAATGTAAATACTTGTTGAATGTGATGGTTGGAACCAGTTTATGTAAAATAGACATTTTGGGAATAGGAAGGTGTCCCATATGATAATGCCATAGATCAATATCAGTATTCACATCGAGATTACTTATGGAATTATAAGAAAAATGTCTTGCTTTATTACATTGTAATCTAAGATCATAATTGCCATTGGAATTAAGAAAGATAAGAGAACTATTTTCAGAAATATCAGTGTGTTGAATACTAGAATGGAGGCAACTAATTGAAGGTTTGTCATCAAGTTATTGAGCAGAAATTTGGAAAGCATACAGTCCATCCTCAAGCTTGCCCACTCCAATCATCCTCCATGTCAAAAGATCCTGGACAAAGCAATATTGATTCAGAAATATCAGGAAGTAATTATGTTCAAGTGTTAATTTGCTAGCTGAAATCAAATTAAATGTGAAACAAGGCACTACCAATACTTCTATTAGAACCGATGTATCAGATAACCTGACTGTTCCAACATGTGTAGCTTCAACAGTATGACCATTAGGTAATCTAACAACAGCCTTAACTTTGCGAGATATAAAAGTTAGATGCCAAATGGAACATACCATAAGCTCTGAAGCACCAGTATCCATAATCCATTTTGATGTACCAATTATAGTTTTAGAACAAGAGTAATTACCTGAAAAGGCAAAAGCATCTGGTACAAAATAACCAGTGGTAGGTGCGTCCTGAGACTGTGACTGAGTTTGTGCTCGTGGAAAATTATTTATCTGCTCCTTTAATTGAGGTACCAATATTTCCAGAACTTGTTTACATTAATCTGGAGTGATTGTAAGGTTTGTGAGGGATTTCATGACATTACTCTGATTAACATCAGAGGACTTTCCAACAGCATTTGCTACTACATTTTTTGCCTTTAGCAAATTGATGTCCAGGAGGATATCCTATCAATTTGAAATATTTTGCCTTAAGGTGTCTAGGTAAACCACAATAACTACAAATAGGTCTATCATTTCTTTGATTTTGAATAAATCTAACATTCATTTGGCCTCCATTAGATCCTTGTCTAACGTTATTAGCAAAGGCAGATGCCTCAAAATTTTGTTGCCTTGTTGTGAAAACCTCTTTTTGTCTTTCATCTTGCAAAATCAGTGCAAAAACCTTGTTTAAAGGAGGCAAAGGATCCATCAACAGGATCTGACTCTTTACTCCAGAATAGTGTTCGTCTAATCCCATTAGGAATTGCATCACTTGATCTTCCTGCTTGTAATCAAATCCATTAATATCCGGCCCATAGTTATCAAGCTCCTCCCACAGTCTTTTAAATCGATTAAAGTAGGAGTTGACCGAACTATTCTCCGTGAAATGGTAGAGATCTGCTTCTTCAACTCATAAATTCGAGTATCATTACCTTGACTATAATGATCCTTCAGCTCAATCCATATCTCTCTAGCTGAATCCTTGTGCATCACACTTGGATAAAGCTCTTTCGGAATGGAATTAATCATCCACGAAGATACAACATGGTTACACCTCCTCTAGGCGCTATACATCGAATCATCAGGATTTGGCTCAGTTATGGTTCCGTCTATAAATCCTTCTTTATTCTTCACACTGAGTGCCTTGATGATAGCAGGACTCCTTGTTTGGATCTGTAATCGAGCGACTAGTGATTGAATTAGCCTTTTCTCTAGCTAAATCTCCAACTGAGGAACCTTGAGGCGCCATTGCAGAAGCTTCAACGCTTTGATACCATGTGAAATATCGAGAGAGATAGAGAGCTGAAGAAGAAGAACTTTTGGAGGGAAAAACTGTTATCCCAATTTTCATGTATAAACCGTGACTCTGATACAATATTTATAGAAAAGAAAAAATGAATAAAAGACTAAAATAACCTCCTATTATATACAGATTTTCCAATAGTAGGCGTCTTTTTATTTTGTAAATGGTGAACAAAATCTTGATAAATGATTTTCCTTAATGTATTAATTACTAATTCTTCGATTAATTTTCATTAACACACAACGTGTAGATCTTATTGTTTGAAATTTTTATTTATCTTAATACCATTTCCCTCGTTTACGAGGGAAATACATGTAAGGTCTATTATTTTTGCATAGTGTAGCAATTTAATCCTAAGATTTTTTGACACTTTAGTCTCCTATACTTGTATTTCGTAGCACACGAGTCACCCAAAAATCTAAGTAGTCATTATCACTACTAATAACTCGAAAAAGTTACTCTTATTTTACAATTACAATTACAAAAAATATTTCATCTCTCACCTTATGTAAACTAATTAATTGGACAACATTATGGGCTTACAGAAATTAAGCAAACTTTATTGTCAAGTTTGTAAAATAAACATTCCTATGTTCAAATGCAACACAAACTGTCCAAATAGTTAACAACTACACAAGTTTCGTAGTAGGGATGACAAAAAATTCCGTATACCCAATACCCGCGAGGCAAGTACGATGCCCCGAAACAGATACGAGAATCAGTCTCAGCACGCTACCCTCTCTGTTTAATGTTAATTTCAATTTAAATTTTTATCAAATAAAAATAAAGATTTATCGTCATTTTTAAAGAGAACATAAGTTGTTCTTAACAAATTGCAAACAAAAAAAAAAAGTAATAATATTTACTAACTAAATACATAAATAATTAAAATTAAAATTAATAAAAATTTTAAAAAATAAAAGGGGCGATAAATGGGTCAAGGGATCGGCCCTGCCCCGAGCTAGCCCCGAACCCGCCCATCCCACTTTAATTGGGTATAGGGATAGGCAAAGAAGATAAAAAATACCCGACGAGACGGGGGTGAGAATGGTCGATAAGTCTCATATCTGCTCCATTATCATCTCTAGTTCGTAGAATCCAATATTAAGGAAGATGTCATGAATCAAGTTATACGTATTAAGGAAAAAAAAAATGTAGACATGCCATCCAAGCGACAAGTCAATGCATGATTTTTGGCTACAAATCAAGGCTCCACTGGCTAATATCATGCAGTTTATGTATAGAACTGTAATTAGTCATTTAATGTATTTAGATTAAACTATAAGTTGTGTATAAACACACTCACCACATGAATGAAATGTGTACGAAGTTATAATCAAAGTAGTGTATATTCCTTTATATGGTATCTAAGCTCATTAAACTTCAAAGAACAGTTCAATTCGATTAAAACTCAAATAATGAGTATGCGGATTTCAAAATTGATTTGCTCAAACGAGTCGACATCTCGTGGGGGAATGTTAAGGATAAATCTCACATTGAATAAAAATAAAAATACATACAGTGTAGGATTTGTGAGTAGTGTATATCAAATCAAGAGATAAATTATCTAAAAATTTCTTGCTTTCAGATTCAACAATCGAGTGGCATGGATGAAGATTGTGGTCCTTAGTTAATCCATCATCTTTATTAACCACCATGAGATGCATCATATTTTCATGGTTTAAATGAGTCACAGGACTAACTATTTCACCATAATCTAGTTCAAATGTCAAAGATAAGGAACTCTATTCACTTTAAATACCGATGGGGAGAGTCTCCTTATGAAGCCACTAATAACTTGACTATCAACCTACAATATAATTTATGACATCAATAATTAAGCAATGTCTATATAACATTAATTGTAACAAGTTCAATTAGTTTCATAGAGAGGTTATGCATTTCATAAGCCTAACAAAATTGTTGATACATATAGTTGCTTGTCGAATTTTTGTTATATCTTTTTTCCATATTGGACCTTTCAGAGTATCCATCTGTTTAGTCTCTACAAACCGCCAAAATGATAAAAACAAACCATTCTAATCTATTACTTTTTATGTTTACTTTTACTTTTACAAGACTTTCTTTCTTCTTCTTTTTTTTTTCTCATTTTTTGTTTCTCTCTTTGTTAGAAATCCTTTAGCACAACGAATAACTAATCCACTTACTGCAACAAAAGATATAAGAAGGCCTATTTCAAGACCATTCATATAAAAAGCCTTTTTTATCCAATAATAATATATGCAAACTAATATTATAAACCTAAGAAAAATGGAAAATTGTAAAAAGGTGACTTCCACAGCTAAATAAAACAAAATATGACCAAATAATGTCACCTAGTCTTTCATGCAATCCTATGAATAGCGGGGAACCTAGCACCCGGTGAGGGGGCGCGATCGACCGTGCTGGGCTCCGTTGGAACAGTGTTGGGGAAGAAGGAGATCGACGCGGGAGAGCCAAAGAGGCAAGGATTTGGCTTCGCCGCTGGCTTCTGCTTCTTCTTCTCTTCGTCGCTGGCTTATGCTTCTCTTTGGTTCCTGCCATTGTTAACACAAAAGGTTACACAAAAAGATGAAAGAAGAAGGATGAGGAGAGAGAATCGAATTGGAGAGGGAGAAGGATAATTGCAGTTCCCGTTATCAATAAGAATATTGCACATGCTGTGAAGCACCATCATATAAATCACTGTCGAAAAGTGTACATTCCAAAGCTTACATGTTGCAGGAGTATTACAGGAAGATGTGCTAAGCACATTCATAATTATTAATAGGATAAATTGTTGATGGTAAAAATTGGATCGAATGATTTTATTGATAAACGATTACAATCATAGATCAATGTATTACAATTAACAAATCCTCTTACCTAACTATGAGCTCCACCCCCTAAGTTTACTAGCGTAGATGCTTAAACTAGAACAATAGAAGAAATAGTTATTTGAGAGAAAGATACTTGAATTGCATACTTGATAGGGATATTTATAGATTTTCCTCAAAGTATTGGGGTAGTTTGGTAACTAATGCATTGTACCAGTTGCTGGCCTTTAGTGGTAGTTTGATAATTGATTTCGATTAAGAATCAAGTTTTGGTCATGCCCATGTGCAACTTATAACCAACTTGGATATAGGAATAGGTTTGCGAACCCTCGGGTGAATCTTTTGCTTCTTCTTACTTTTGCATGTTGCTTTTTGCTTCACTGAAGGAAGATGTCTAGAGTTGCCTTACCTTGTTCAACAAATAGTCCCCAACTCCTATTTTATTATTTATATTAAATTTAGGATTTGCCTTTTTCACCATTTCACAATCGTGAACGTTCATGGGGGCTTGACTTAATTCCGTACTTTTCAATTAATGCTCAGTGTAAGTGGAATGCCAATGATGTCACTGGAGTCATTCATTGTCAACTTATGCATGGTTTCGAGAGGTTTTCTTTTTCCTATTTTTATGCATTATGTCTCCATCCATTCATTTGTATCTTTCCACATTCGACGGTTAGGATCTCTTACCGCTTCGGATGATCAAGTTCCTTGGGATTTTGCAGCTGTAATGGATTCTTTCTAGTGTTATATATGCATTTTGTGTTGTGGTTTGGTTATACATATCTTTATAGAATAGAATGAGTATTGATGCTTTGTTTATTGTTGATTCTGGGGGAGATTTTGTATCCCCATCGGAATTTGCATTACCATTATCCTTTCTTTTTATTTTCTGATTCCATTATACTTTCTTAATGCGTTATTCTTGAATCTCACATCATTACCTTATATGATGGGGCAAATTTTTGGAGTTGCCCTAATATTCCACTTGCCATGTTGTCGCCACATATCTGTAGTTCTAATTTCGTCGCGTGTGATACAGAAGTTGGGATGGGGCAAGATCCTTTTGGATCTTTGGGGACTGCAATTGTATCCAAAAAGTGTCCATGTCATTTCTTGTCGGCTTCTTGCATCTTTCTCAAATATGCATTTGTAAGGAAACACTGTGCAAGACATAGTTCTAGATATTATGATAAATCCTTATGCATTTTATTCCTGACGAAGGCTTGGTCAACTTTAGGTGGCTACTTTGGGCAAAAGGATTTGAATTTGTTCTCCATCTTTTAACTCCAGGAACATGCATGGGATTAAGGATTGTGCAAGGTAACTGAAATCATGGGACATGCCCTTCTAGTACTTTTTACTTAGTAAAATAAGCCTTATGGCTAATAGCTTTTACTTTGCATAATAAGCTTTGTGGCTATAGCTTTTACATCGGATAACAAGTCTTGTAACTGTGAAACAGATGTAGTTCACAAGTGTTATTTGCTTTGTAATCTTCCTTTTTAATTAATTGACTTTTGGTTTCAACTTTAGTATAATAACTTCAAAATTAACTTGGGAGACCTTACGTAATAAAAAAGGAACTTTATGATTAGCTTTGTTGAGTTTGCAAGGGAAAATTGGAATTTTATTGATAATACTTTATTAAGTACATGCCATTTCAAAGGTGTTTTAGTGGTTCACCATCTTTTCCACCCGAGCTTATATGTTTCGGCTCCTACAATCTCGGTTACCATATATGGTCCTTCCCATTTTTGTGAAGCGAACTGGAACTTATTTCTTTGTCTACGACGAATATTTCGAATTGCCCTAACTCTACTACCCATTTCATTAGCCTTTCTGATGTGTCGGGCTTCTGTAGTACTTGTTTAAGTGGGAAGTTAGTTAATAGTTCAATACTATGGCTATGGAAATAGGGTAGTAACTTTCATGATGCCATAACTAGGGCGGGGGATAACTTTTCCGTGTTTGGATATCTTGCCTTCGATCCTTGCAGGGCTTTGCTCATATAATATAGTGGTAATTATTGTTGTCCTTCATCTTTTACAAAAATCGAGCTGATCGCCACTTTGGACACTGCTAAATATAGAAATAGCTTTTCCAAATTTTTACGTTTGGCTAATAAGAAGACTTTTGGATGTGGTCTTTCAAGGGATGAAATGCTTTTTCACATTCATTGCTCCATTCGAACTTTTTCCCTCCTTTCAACCCTAGAAAAAGTGTGATTTATCTGTTGCTTGAGATATAAACCTACTTAGAGCAGCGACTCTCTCTGTTTAGCTTTGTACCTCTTTTGGATTGGATGGGAATTGTATTTTAATCAGGGCCTGAATTTTGTTGGGGTTGGCTTTGATGCCTTGCTGATTGATCATGTATCCAAGCAACTTTCAGATTTTACTCCAAATGCGCATTAGAGTGGGTTGAGTTTCATCTTTTATTTTCATAATACATTGAAAGCCTCTTCCAAATATTTGAAGTGGTCTGTAGCCTTGAGGCTTTTTACTAGCATATCGTCGACTTATACATTCATTGTCTTCTCAATTTTCTCTTCAAACATTTTGTTTACTAGCTTTTGATATGTTGCCTCCGCATTTTTAGCCCAAACAACATTACTTTATAGCAGTACAATCTCCGATCACGAATGCAGTACGTTCCTCATCATGTTCATACATAGGGATTCGATTGTACCCCGACAAAGCATCCATGAAATTTAGTAGCTCATGTCCCACCGTAGCATCTACTAGCTGATCAATTATTGGGAGCGGGAAGCTATCTTTTGGATAGACTTTGTTTAAGCATGTAAAATCTTGGTAGGTTCGCCATTTTTTACTACTCTTTGGTACTAAGACTGGATTGCATACCCATACTAGATAGTGACTTCAAGAATAAAGCTATCGTCTAATATGTTATCCATATCGCTTTTTAGTACCTCGTACTTTTTGGCACTCATTGGCCGGTGCCTTTGTATTTTGGATTTGATCTTTGGATCAAGTTTCAAGGCGTGACGGCAACCTTTAGGTTGATACCTATCATGTTCACGTGCTTCCATGCAAACACGTTTAGGTTCGCGGTTAAGAAATTCTTTAGTAAGCCTTTCATAGGTTCATGTACCTCTTTGCCAATTTTGAGAGCTTTGCTCGTATCCATTGAGCTAGCGAAAAAGCTTTCTAGCTATGTGACCGCTGTCGCTTCTGATGTGCACTCAGTTATACGGAGGTCGATAGAGTCATCAATTTCCAATTTGTCCTCGGGGTTACTTGTTTCGATTATAGGAACAATGTTTATGGAGTTTTCGAGCTTCCTTCTTGGTTGCTTTTATAATTTCTTCGTAGGATCCTTTGATTGCACTTTAATGATATTTTACCTTTATTAGTGGAATAGCTCACATGCGAATGTCGGAGAGAAATGATTATATTCATTAGTTTCAAAGCAGGTTGCCCATGCATTCCGTCATATGCGAATGTACCCTTGATGTCAAAATTCATATATTCTTAATGAGCCCGAGGTTCACTTACAGAGTGACCTACCTGCAAAAGACTTGGCTTTCTTTGGTGGAGTGGTGAGGAGCCAATGTTGGAATTCTGATTGGCTAAACAATACGCTAAGAGATCTCACAATGTTAATGTTAGTGAAAGAAAAGGGGATTCATATTTTGGAGAAATATTTATTTTAAAGTATTGCACGTGCATATCATAATCATGCATCATGTGCATGATGTATGCTTATTGGGTGTTAGATCATTCCATTTTATGATTTTATCCCTTCTTATTTTTCCAATGATGAATGTGAAATGATTCGAGATGACTACTTACGGAGAGATAGACTCAGTATTTATAGAAGAAACTTTGGAGAGATAGACTCAGTACTTGTAGAAGAAACTTTAATTTCGTTTTGAGACAAAGTAAACCTTTAACTTAATAAACTTATGTCTTTTTTTTTTTTTTGTCATGTATTGGATTTTCTTGCAAATTCCTTTCATAAATAAAAGTCATTAATGCTTATTATATTAAAGAAAAACTTAATTACTTTTCTATATTTATGATTTTCAGTGTAATAAAATGCTAGCATTGAGCTTAAGGTTTCTGTACTTGGGATGTTGCACCATATATAAGATTGAAGAACAAGTTTGGAGTTATGCATCTCTCAAGAGATAAAGGAAACAATTGACTATTAATGGTCGAGATATAACCATCCTAAAGGTTTATGTGATTGAATTGACTATGCACACACATTTATCGAACATTAGATAAGTCCAATTTTGTTTTGGTAGCATAACTTAGAAGTTTCTTTAAATTATTTGAGCAATTTCAAAAATCGAAGTGAATATGACATATTATTGAAAGCATTGAATAAGAGTTTAAGTTTGGATGTGTTTGATAAACATTTTTATTTTGATAAATTATAACTAATTGAGTAGTCTACTTAATTTAGTGTGATTATGTAAATTGTATGTAAAACCAATACATGGATGCAATGGCACAAAGAGGAAATTTGGAGCTAATTTGGAGTTGGTTCGAAGCAATTAAAGATAAACCGGATGGTATGGGAGATATTTGACGTGAAAAGAAGATCCATTGAAAGAAATTCACAAGTCTCGGGGTGAAATTACACTTTTATAAAGATTAAGGACTAAATTATTCACTCTCAGAACTTAACTTAGCCAATTTCGAATGATTTTGAAGCATTGGAGATAATCTAAAATATTTTAGAAGTTTTGACGTTAAAAATTAAGTTTATGATGAAGAAAGGACCATGATTGCATGGAAAATTGGAATTAGGGACTAAAATAACAAGTTTGATAGATGAAGGAAAAGAATAAAAATTAAACAGTCGACAGCAGTCAACCATGGTTAATAGGAAATGGTTGTTTGCTTTAGTCGACTGCAACAATTGGACTAATTTTTCACTTTTTTGTACTTTTTATTTTCTCAATTATTTTGGACCTTTTTTCGATAGCAGGTATATTGATCATAACAAGTAATAAACTAAAACTTAGAGTCTGAAATCGTTCCCACGAGGACCATTGTCTAACCGTTGATTCAACTATTCTTTACTGAGATTCAATTGAAAACAAATAAAAGTAATTTATGTGATTTTTATTCTAAATCTACGGAAACAATAAAAATATTAACAAGTAGAAAAGTGTAAATTTTTTAATGACGATTTATTTGTTAGGATGCACGAATACACCGTATATATCACTTTAATTTCACTCATCAAATTTAATACCAATTATGTATATCATGTCCAATTTTTCTAAATTAATTGATTTACCTTTCTCGAGTTTAAAACAATCCTATCGATTAAGTCAATCAACCATATCTTTAAGTGAATTCGAACGAACCTTAATCAAGAGCATTCAATTGCACAAGAATTATTTTATGGCTTGGACAATGTTAAAAGCATATATTAATCCATTTTATTCAAATTGTAGATTTTTAGTATAAACAAATAATTCATTCCTCGAAGCAATTATCACTCACAAATCAATGAATTTGTGGCCAATAAATCAAAAGCATCAAGAATAGAATTAAAAACAATTCAAAATGTCAATTGGAAATTTAAATTTTTTTAATTAAAATTAATGTTTAAAACTAAGTTACTATTGTTCGTCCTAAGTAAGTAATATACATCATGGGAGAAGAAAAATATAAGAAGGAA
>CAIGRB010085801.1:72143-96559 GCA_903798255.1 Fraxinus quadrangulata | reverse complement strand
AAATAAGTATAAAATCTATACATATCATTTTCCTTTTGAAACAACAGAATTTTCATTCTTGCTCCTCGGGTTTTCATTATTACTTGATCTGCTTCCACTCATATTGTTGGCTTTTATGTTCCGCATGTGTATTTTTCCTCGTGATTTTGGTAAGATTTTTCAGACTACGCTAAACTCTTGATCTCAAAATACAAAAATTATTTTTTTTAAGCCAACGATTAAATTTTCTGCCAAAATTTTAGCAGAATTTTTCTCCTTTTTGATAGAGGATTTTAGGTTGTTCATGGGCTAAATGTTGGTACAAAAGGAGAATGATAGAATTTTTAAAGTTATTTTGACCAAGAAGTGCTTTCAATTGGAGATTATTTGAATTTTTGAGAGGGTTAACTCTTAATTTACCTTGATCCAAGACGACATTTTTTAGAGAGTGGAAATTTGAATTTTAGATTTTCAATGCTTTTTTAGTTGTGCAAAAGTCACTATTTATAGACGTTTTTAGAGGTTTTTCGTCATTTTATGTGTGTTGAAAGTTATGATTAAATACGATTTTCAAGATTTTGTTGAGCTTTGTACTTTTGTGACATTTGTCAAGTTATTCATCATATGTACTATGGATTTATTTCACCGAAGCTTATGTTGATTAAGTCAGAATCCACACCATTATTTTTGTCAATATTCGAGGCTTAGTTCGAGACCTTTGAACATTTTGGTGGTCGAGGCTTTTAGTTGTGCTCTTAGCCAAGCGTTTAGTTCTTTGTGTTTTGTTGCTAAATAGTGCTTCAACGATCAAAATATCTTTCGCTTCAGTTAAGACTCCACGATCGAGGTACGAATATGCAAAGACATGTGGCTATGCAATGGGGCCATTTTATAGCTGACTTTGAGTCCTGATAAAGAATAATTATTTTAATACATAACAAGTACTATTAGCTTGGTTTACACCATTGACTAAATAGTTTACTGATTTGCCAAGTAATATCAAGTTCACTGTTTCACCAACTAAATTCGATAATATTCTACATGGAAATGTTCAATAATAATAATAATAGTGTGTGCATTTACACTATTTCCATTCAGGTAAGAGATATAAGTGTACTCGTTAGCCAATTATGGGAGTTAGAAAATCGAACTTGTTCTGTTCCATGAGTAGATTATAATAACATATTTCGTTTGTTGAATCAATTTTCAATAAATGAGAAAATATAACCGAAAATAAGCCGCTTAAATATCCCTTGTTTGATCCTTATTTTTTTTTTCAAAAAATACATTTTCTCTCTCTTCTTTTCAATCATACATTCTTTAATAAAATAATATTACATGCAAATTCAAAAAAAATTCTTTTTTAACCACATATTCACCATCAATCTACTATTTTAAAATATGTTCTACACAAATTTATTCTTTTCGCTCTTTTCATGTGTATAAACTAAGGTTAAATTTTATAATATCTTCACCTCTCTAGTTTAGGTAAATCTCACTAATTGTAAATCAATATGTCAATAAACAAAGATTATCTATTAAGTTTGATTGCTTCAATTTCTAGGATTTAATTAGGCTAACATTATCTTATCAAAAGTCAAATCTTTTTAAACAAATGTTTGGAATATAACCAAGGTATTGGTGCGTCTTTTGTTTTCTGCACCTGCTTTTTCTCTATATTTTTCTCCATTTTTTCAACACTTTTTTTCTTTATTTGCAGCATTCTCTCCCTTAAACTTTCTAAATGACCAATGTAACAAGCTTTAAGTCGATGACTCCCAAATCAGTTGACTTTAGGGCAATAGGTTTTAACATCATTACATACTTAATAACTCGAGTCATGAAAGTTACGAAGAGGAATTTTCAAATAAAATGTGTTTTTTAATGCCTTGATTAGTGTAATGTCCTTCATTAAACACATATCCAAGTAAAATGACCTCTAACTTGAGATTTTCACCCAATTGCTTTCTATTGACCTTAGACAATTTATATAAAATTTTTAATTTCACACATGGAATCTCCATTTATCTCAACATCTTCCTACAACAGTGAAATCCTCCAAACTATTATAAATTTTGTCTAATGATTTTGGATTTAACATCTACGATCCATTATTTCAATATATCCAATTATGAAATCGACTCATTCCTACACAATGTTTAACTTAATTCATGTGCTCAATATATATCAAATTTCACATGAAAAACGAAAATTAATCTAAGTATGCAACTTATTCACTATTCATAAATCAATGAACGATTCAATATATTTTTCATTGCCAATCAGATCAACTAACTCATATAAGCATACAAAAAGAAATTATTTTTAAACTTTTTAAATTTTAATTTTTTTATTTTTTTATATTTAAACTAATGCAATAAAAGTACACAAAAGTACATAAACATAAGAACGACACAAAAAAAAAATGAAAACTCCTATTTTCCACCCCTAAACTTAAATTAGATATTGTTCTCGATGTCTTAAATCTTAAATTCGCATATAAAAGGATGGGGAAGAAAATAAATAAAAGACTCACCTGGTATGACTTATAATTCAATGGCTAGCTTTCTCATTGTTTCCGTTGGCTCATTGGTCAATATTAGTTTAAATGTTTCGTTACGTCATGGTCTTGCACAATGCGATCAAATAAAACATTAAGGCTCAAAAATTTGGAACAAGTATTACTTAACTCTAACATATAATAAATCAACTAATATATCAAAGACCTAAATGAAATGATGTATGGATGACGAGTCCTTAAAATTGAATAATAATAATAATTAAAAAAAACTAATATAAATTATCCCATTAGTAAGAAGCATAATAAATAAAAGGGAAGAAAAATTGGGTTGCCTCCCAATAAGCACTTTGTTTAAAGGCCTTAACTTGACTTTGTTGTTCTGGTATCATGGAATTCTGAAAAAAACGCTTTTGATGTCTTGCTCAGTTTACTTCTTTTGACTTTGCTCCACTCTTTATTGCTTTTACAAATTTTAACACTACTATCTGTTGACATATGGTCGACTTCATCCATAATATTTTGATCATAACAAACAAGATTATAATGATTGATTTTGAGTGATGATAGTTTAATGTTAAAATTAATCAAGCATGCTTTATATATCGAACTTGAAATGAAGATTAATGTGAAATCTAAGCATTCAAAATGCCAAGAAAAGATCAAGGTCAAAGAAAGAGAATGCATCAAAGAAAAATCAAGGCGAAAAGAAAGAAGATCAAATACTTGACTTTATAGATCATATGTAAAATTATAACATTTTGATTTTTAGTAATGAATGAAAATAGCTCAAAAATATTTTGTGCACGAAAAATTATTTTCACTACCACTTGCATAAAATGTTTTGATCAAGAGTAAAATTGATTTTCAAAATGATGTTTGAACTTATATCATATTTTCATTCAAAACATTTTGTAAAAAAAAAAAAGTCAACAGTCAACCAAACGTCAGGTATACCGGACGTTCGAGACGGTAACGGTCAAATTTTCGGAACGTTCTGACTTCTGACACCCAACGGCTATATGGGTCATCCGGTTCTGAACCGGACGTCCGGATGGTCGTCTAATTGGATAGAAAGTTTGGCGTTTCTCAATTGTTTTTGTTCTTATAAATATCAACTCACTTTGCATTCAATTTCAAGAACATCAAGAGAGCTTTCTAGTGAAATATCTTCTTTGAGCCTACATCTTTATATTCATTTCATCTATTTCTTCGTAACAAAAATTTTGATTGTTAAATCAAATTTCTTGAATTATCTCTTTCATCAAAGTTTTTCATTTCTCTTTGTGCTAAACTTATTTTTATCTATCTTAAAAGAGAAATATATTTTTGAAGAAGTTCTTGACATCTACATTGTATAAAATTTTCTACTTCTTCATATTGAAACTTTGATTGATTGAATCAAATTTGAAAAATCAATCCTATTCATCAAAGTTTCTCATTTATCTCTTACCACTCAATTTATTACAATCATTTATTAAAAGAGAGATTTTTTCCTGAGAAATTTTTTGAATCTACATCGTGTTTATTTCTTCATCTTCTCATTGAAACACTTTGATTGATTGAATCTAAGTTTTGGTTATCATCTTTATCAAAGTTTTTCTAACATAACACTTGAGTTTCATTCATTGCTATCTATTAAAGTGTTAGCCTACTTCTCTTCTTGTACTCAACTTTGAATTTATCATTCATTAAGAAGAGAAGATTTCATTTGTAAAATTTAATTGAATTGTGGGTCATGTTGAAGTCCCTTAAAGATCAACATTGTATAATGATCGGTGCTCCTTGTTGTAAGTCACCATATGTGTCATATTGAAGTCCTGTAAAACTCAATAGTGTGGGTCGATTGAAGTCCCGTAAAGTTCAACATTGTATAAGGATCGGTGCTCCTTATTTGTAAGTCACCGGAAGCATTGTAAAGGGTTGGATTGCACCATAAGTCAATCACAATAGTGGAAAAGACCTTACTCGTGACGGAGAACTTGGTAACGGGGGACGTAGATCAAGTTTGGAATCGAACATTCATAAATATATCGTTTGCATCCTCTCTCCTATTTACTTATCGCTTTCATATTTGCACTTATTATTTGATTGATTTACTTTCTTGAACTTGCTTATAATTATTAATTTATCAACGTGTTTTTAATTTAAGTGATGTTAGTTCATTATTCGAAAAAGTTTTAAGTTATTCTTGGGCTAACACCATCTCCAATGTGATATGATATGTCTATCTCATCTGATTTAAATTCAACTACGTAGATTTCTTCCTTCTCTTCGGGCTTAATTATAAACAATGATAGGGCAATCAATGAAGACAACATAATGTGAGTTAACGTCTTCTTCATTAATTGCATCCTCTTCTTTTTGTTTCTTTGTAATTGATTTTTCATCGTCATTGTTCTCGTCTTCCATAATTGATATCTCTTCGAGTTGAATGGTCGATTCACAATTTAAATCCACGAGCAATGTAAACTCTTTTCTTTTAAACTTTTCGAGTGGATTGTATCTCCACCTTTTAAATTCAACCGATAATGCGCCATATTCCACACACAATTTTTTTTCATCTAACTTTGCAAGATCAGTGTAGTATTTTGCAATTGCCTCCTTATTCAACACGGAAGAACCAAATTTCATAAACGTATCGGAAGGGATACACTCGCCCACATACATGTAGCGTTCAATAGACGTGTCAATTGCGAGTCTCCGACATCTTAAATATTATTTAAACCGTATGAGTTTGAGCAAAAATGGTCCAGTGAATGTATTCATGCAGTAACCAGTATAATGCACCTCATAGCAGAATNATAAGTCAATCACGATAGTGAAAAAGGCCTCACTCGTGACATAGAGTTTGGTAACGGGGGACGTAGATCAAATTTGTGATCGAACCTCCATAATATATCGTTTGCATCCCCTCTCCCTTTTACTTATCGCTGTTATATTTGCACTTATTATTAGATTGATCTACTTGCTTGAACTTGCTTACGAGTATTAATTTATCAACGTGTTTTTAATTTAAGTGATGTTAGTTCATTATTCGAAAAAGTTTTAAGTTATTCTTGGGCTAACACCATCTCCAATGTGATATGATATGTCTATCTCATCTGATTTAAATTCAACTACGTAGATTTCTTCCTTCTCTTCGGGCTTAATTATAAACAATGATAGGGCAATCAATGAAGACAACATAATGTGAGTTAACGTCTTCTTCATTAATTGCATCCTCTTCTTTTTGTTTCTTTGTAATTGATTTTTCATCGTCATTGTTCTCGTCTTCCATAATTGATATCTCTTCGAGTTGAATGGTCGATTCACAATTTAAATCCACGAGCAATGTAAACTCTTTTCTTTTAAACTTTTCGAGTGGATTGTATCTCCACCTTTTAAATTCAACCGATAATGCGCCATATTCCACACACAATTTTTTTTCATCTAACTTTGCAAGATCAGTGTAGTATTTTGCAATTGCCTCCTTATTCAACACGGAAGAACCAAATTTCATAAACGTATCGGAAGGGATACACTCGCCCACATACATGTAGCGTTCAATAGACGTGTCAATTGCGAGTCTCCGACATCTTAAATATTATTTAAACCGTATGAGTTTGAGCAAAAATTGTCCAGTGAATGTATTCATGCAGTAACCAGTATAATGCACCTCATAGCAGAATTCACAATAGATATCTTCTTCCTCGTCGTCCATGTCGAGATGATTCATTGCAAAAATCTTTTTACCAAGCCAATGTTAAAATCTTAGATACATTGCTGAACGGCACTTGAATAGAATATCAAATAAGAGAAATCACATGGGTAGCCAAAATCAATAATAATAAAATAAAATAAAAATCAAATTTAATATAAACTACTAAATTAAAATTAAATCCATTATTCCCAGTCAATGGCGTCAAAAACTTGTTCGGACAAAATCTGCAAGCGTAATCATTGTACAAATAATAAGATTTGTGAGTTAAGAGTATCGTTCCTACAAAAAATAAGCTCTAATTTTTAATTTAATAGCTACTATTAAATTCGAATTGTGATGAAATCAAAAGTGATGGTTCGTATATTATTTATACTAATCCTAAACTAATAAAGCAAATAAAGTGTTTGTCTAATATGTGAATGTTTGCATTGGAATTGTGAATCCCCCTATTGTCATTTAATTCAATTCTTAATTCGTAATCTAGTAAATTTATGCATTCAAGACAATCGATAATTCACTGTTATTCAATAT
Organism: Fraxinus quadrangulata; assembly: GCA_903798255.1. Lineage (NCBI taxonomy): Eukaryota > Viridiplantae > Streptophyta > Magnoliopsida > Lamiales > Oleaceae > Fraxinus > Fraxinus quadrangulata. The sequence goes on along the minus strand of CAIGRB010085801.1, from coordinate 89,828 downwards.
TCTTTTCCAAGATATATTAAACTATGTTTAACACGATTTGATCTTATTTTTAGTCCAAATTCATATGAAAAATATGAATTGATCCATATGATTTATCACACATGATTGTACATGCCATAGATATTATTCCTAATNAATTCTAACTACAAATGTTGATTTTATCACGTTCTAGACTTATTGTGAGCATTCCTACACTACAACAATCAGCTAACTACTTAATTGATGATCAAGCAATAAGTAGTACAATGAGTATGTAAAATCATTCAAATAATAATACGAAATTCCTAAATTGATGTCTTGAATTAAAATAAAAGAAAATACGGTTCAACATTCATCCAATACAATTGAAAAACCTAGCCAACCATTCTAATTATTAAACTATACAAAAAATAATGAAAAAACATCACTCGGATCGATAAATAATGAAGGAAGTGGAGGAATCCAATTTCTTGGCTTGAGTCTTGAAAAGGAATGAACATTCTTCAATAAACTTGTATAATTTGTCTTTGATTGATGATTGCTCTTCGTTCTTCGCCTAAAAAATATATAGAATATATATTTTTAGGTCAAAAGGAGGTCTCCAATATGTATTCTGCTACTTAGGTATTTGTAGGAGTAGAAAATTGGTTGAATCATCTCCAAAATTGGTTTACAAAAGAGTTCCAATCGAATAAGAAAAGTTACCTTCGCGCGCGAATTTTTTTGTCTTTGCACAACAATCAGTATTTTGACCATAATGTTCTCTCTCGATATCCGATTGAGTCAATTCAAAGTACATTGGAAAGCTAACTCAAATTGCTACAACTTTATTGGTAGTAGAATGTTTCTAATTCAAACGTTTATTATGCCAAAAATAGGTCTCAGTTTTCGGCTAAAAATTTGGAATATAACATTTGCGATTGAAAATTGATTTTGATAATATTTCATTCATTTTTGAGTTCTAATTCCATTCAATAGTCTCTTCGAAATCTTCAAAGTATCATCTTGTGGTCCGAATCAACTATTGAATATTTGTAATTTGACCATCAAACTTTGTATTTGATACAATTGAGTCCTTTTACGTTATCTTTGCATTCTTTTATCCAATTCTTCATCAAACATTAAGTTTTAATTAACAATGAAATATAACACAAGTTAGGTAGTATTTTATCCAAAAAATGTAAAATATCACTATTTAGGACCTCGAATAAATGTAAAAACTACACTTATCATCATGTTTATTTTCCACAAATTAAATATGCACTTGATAAATTTCACAAGTCATGTGGCACTATACATATCACATATTGTAAATCATAGGTTACAGATTTCTATGTAAAGGTCACGTGTTATGCTTCATATATTATTCTTCACATGTCACAATATCTTCTAAATTTGTCACATCTTGCTATCATTAGGTTACACATTTCAAAATCCACTATAGGTCACATGTTGTAATGTACAAGTCACATAGTGTCAGTCATAGGTAATAGATATTGCTATAAAGGTCACAAGTATGGTTCATAGATGATTTTATCAATTCACATTGTCTTCTAAATTTGTATTTCACGATCTACATGAAACTGTGTTTCTCATTAGCTTACAAATTTCATGGTCTATTGCAGCTCACATATTGTCATGTATAACTTATATTGTCTTCTAAATTTGTCACATCATGCTATCACTTGGTCACACATTTTTATTCCACTGTAGTTCACATAGTGTTATTCGTAGGTAACAGATATCTCTACAAAGGTCACATATATGCTTCATCGATGATACTTCACAGTTCACATTTGTCTTCTGAATTTGTATTTCACGATATACATGAAATTATGGTTGCTCATTAGCTTACAAATTTCATAGTACACTACCGATCACATATTGTCATATATAGGTCACATAGTGTAAGTTACATATCATAGATTTATTTGTTAATACCATGTGAAACTAATGCTACTCAACTCTATTTAAATGTCATTTGAATGAATATCTATGCACGGTTATAAAATATACCAAACTTCATCTACAATCAATCAATGAAAAAATAAAGATAGTATCAAATAAATGTGTTGTAACATTGGTAGCAGTGAATCCTCTTTCCCATTTATAGCTTCTTCCTTTTCTTTATCCAATTTTTTTTTTTGACTTAATGGAACCAAGCTGCTATACGATCAGCGATTGTGACCATTGTCACCACAATGTTCACGTTTGATAGATATTTTCTCTTCAAATAATGATCTCTTCTTCTTTTCATTCGATTTTTCTGAACTTCTCTTTTGGTTAGGTGCTAATACAATGATGTCTTCTATTTTTTGAGGCACTATCCATTCAAAATCATATGGAACTATCTTTATCATTGCAATCACATCCAATTCGTGTGGACATGGCAACAGATTTACTTGAAACATCTTGCAAGTGCACGTACGTTTTTCCGTATCAACGAAAAAAGTTGAACATTTATTACTAACTAAAAACATGTTCTGAATTCAAGGAAATACTTGCAAATAGTGATGAAAATATTGTACACGATACAGTTCATATCATAGGGTTGAATATTAAGGTCATAGAAATGAGTTTTAGGTCAATAGATAGAGCTCATGACACACATATAATTTAGGCTTCAGATATAAATTTAATACTACAATTATCTACATTACCATCAAGTAACTCAAATCAGTCATCTATTTCAGGTTATAGACATGAAGTTCTAGAAAAATATATTAAATTCATATCACAAAGATGAAGTTCAAAGTAATAGAGATAAATACAAGTACCAACATTTATACGTTTCAAGACACACATATATTTATGTTAGGACACACATACATTTCAAGGCCACAAAGATGAGGGTCATTTCTCATAAAAAATGTTCAGGACAGACATACATATTTCAGGTCATGTTTCTATGAATTAGGTCATAAGAATAAGTTTCATGCAACAAGTATTTTAATTACCCTCAAATTCCTTAAATTAGTGCTCATTTCCCTTCTGATCTTTTCATACTTGCTCGACAACTTCGTGAAAGTGCCATGTGCGGTATCCCTACATTTGCAGAACCAAGATTACATCGTTTGCTGCAATGAATCCAATAAAGCTACAACAGAGTAGTTCTTGGCTGCCTTTATGATCGCATTCATTAATTCCAATATATGTGATGTCATTGTAGAGTATCTATTTGCTGGCATGTGGCATCGTATCCAGTTTTTGGGCCCTACGTCGTCCTACAAGTAAAAAACACGATGATGCATATCATATATTTAAGTTGTGACCTTTGTTATGCATGTAAAACTAGAATGAAATGATCACATTACTAAATAACCCATAATCTTCCAATTCATTGTATATAGCTGTTGCATGTTAAATTTGAATTTTGTCAATATGTATGCAAGAACTGTTGAATTTAATGCTTGCGTTATGTTTGTGACACGATTTTCCATAAAACAATTTCAAGTTTTGTAAGAGATAATATGAAAAAATTCCATAACAGTTTCCTGGACACATTTTTTCAATTGTATTTTTGATACTGTTGTGGCGATCTGATACAAAATACAATCCATCCCTATCCCCATAGCCCTTCTTCAAATTTTTGAAAAACCATGACCAAGATATGTCATTCTCATTGTCTCCAATTCCAAATGCAAGTATGAATATGCTGTTATTAGCTTCTTGTGTACATGCTGTAAAAAGAGCACCACCATAGTGTCTATTCAAATACATGCTATCAACCATATTTACATGCCTTCAATGCTCTCACACTCGAATGGATACATTGAGTGCCATGAAACAATATTTGAACGTTCTAATCCTGTGATCGTGCCAGCATTAGTCTGTTGAAGCATGTAAAAGAAGATTGGTATCTTCTGAAATGAGTCGCTCGGATCACCTTTAATCATTTTCAAGGTTTCAAGATCTCTAGGCCTTCACATAATTTAAAAAACTCCATATATATACAACATGTCATTACGTATATCATTAGGAGTATATAGTATGTGACAAGTTGTACTTGTATTTGATGCAAGATGACATGACTGATGTTGAAACTTGCTTGTGAGAACATCATACTATGTTTGAAGCACAAGTGTAACCAACCGTAATCCATCTAATCTCTGTTCTTCTCAACTTTGATGATTTACGTATTTAATTAAAATCATTATTTGTACACTTTACAAAATATTCCTTCTTGTCTGATCGAAAAATCACAAATTTAAACATGTTTTATATTGTATATAAAGACATACTCAATTTTAGTTTTCTTATTATAAAAACCCCTTCCTTCTTCTAACTTCCTAGCATCCACAACGGATACAATTGTGACTTCAACTTCATATCTGTGATTGGATAACTCTACTGTTGCTTGTCAAATTTTTGATGTTAAATATTATAATGATAACAATTATCCACTAGATTGTACATCAATTTGAACCATGACAGATTGTTATTCTATTTCTACAAGAGTCACCTCAATGTTTATTGAATATTTGGTAAGATCATGATCCATACTGTTGTGATCTATGATACGAGAGCAAGTCCGAGCAAGGATCCTTTGATCGTTGAGGGAGGATCGATGACTAGATCACGAGCGAAGCGAGTCAAGGAGGCTTGGGATTGCTTGCTCAAATTACAGTGGATGAAACATTGATCACAACAAACAAATGAACATGTTTTATGTTGGGTTTGGAAGAAGAAATAAGATGGATCAACTTGGTTCGAGCAGCGGACGAGAAAACTGAAAAAAGTAACTATGCATAGCACAGTTACCCATGCCTCTATACCGAGATTCAAATGAGGCAATATTTTTTAACTATACGACTGCATTCTCCAACACTATGTGGCTGCATAGTACATGTTCAGCACAAAATTTTTCATATTTTGGAAATAATCTTATTTTATTTAAAACTCCAGTTTTATGATAATTCTTGATATTTTGAATATTAATTCTGTTTTCTAGCTAGGTTTTATGGGTTCTCTATAAACATGATATATTCTATTCATTGTAAAACACACAATTATTGAGAGATTATTATAAGGTATTATCGTTTTCTTCTTGTTCTTCATCCAATTAATTATCAAGCAGCGAACGAGAAAGTTGGAAAAAGTAACTATGCGACCGCATGCCTCTATACCAAGTCTCAAATGAAGCAATTTTTTTGAACTATGCGACCGTATTCTCCAACACTATGCGGTTGTATAGTACAAGTTCGGCACCGAATTTTCCAATTTTGGGAAAGAATCATATTTCATTTAAAACTCTAGTTTTATGGTAATTCTTGATATTTTGAATATTAATTCCATTTTCTAGCTAGGTTTTATGAGTTTCCTATAAATATGACTCATTCAACTCATTGTAAAACACACAATTATTGAGAGATTATTGCAAGACATTATTACTTTATTCTTGTTTTTCATCCAATTAATTCTGAACTTATTAAGATTACTTTTATATGGCGTTCAAACAAACCGAGTGAGATTATTGAGTATTATAATCACGGGGTTTAACACATTGTCGGTGAATGTGTTGGTTCCTTTATTCAATATTCTTGAATCAAGTTTAAACGTTGATTTCTTGGCTTTCTTGGATTGAATCAATTTTGTGTGGATTTCGCAGCTGTTATTCATACGTAGGTTCGCATCACATACCCTTTAGCATCATGTACGACAAGACATTATTATCACTATTTATTCAAATGGGAGGTAGGTCACTATTCAATAGATATGTCATTATGACTGTCACCTTAGTAGAATCCAACACAAACTCGATCATAATAATGTCCAATGATAATTGTAACCCATTCAACAAATATACATGCTCGTACTCCATATTGGCAAATGCTCACAAAATGGTCAATCATATATATAATTAAGAGTCACAACTAATACATATCACTTATTATTATTATTGCAGCTCACAATTTTGAGTTAAGTACGGTCTTAGCTTCTCATAACGTCCACATCACGATGTAATGAAGGTCACATATTCAATGTAAAGTCACAGCATGAAATAAAGCAATTAAGTGCAATCACATTATTAGCATTCAGGATCACATGAATTTTGGACAGCATCATTAATCAAATTGTGTATATATATATAGATCACATACGTTAATTTTAGATCGCAGACTTCAAAATTAGGTCATAGACATATGCAGTCATTAATATAACACAATCTGTATATTTGATCGATTACATGGTTTTCGTGGAATTATGTTAATCACGATTACCAAAAAATGTCACAATTAATACAAGTTGCAATTACTTATTACAATCACAATATGTATAAACACTATAAATTTAACAGCTACCAATTGTGTGAATACGACGCCTCTGAAATCTAATTCGAATATCTGGAACAGCAATTCAATACAGCAACTCTACAATTTTGCCAAAACCTTTTGAGCTACATAGACGATTGTATTCGATGTGTGACCTAAAATATCCGATTAGTTTCAAAATACACGATTTTGGCGACGTAGATGGTAATAATCGTTTATATTATGTTTATATGATCTGAATTTTGAAATGTTAAACTTGTTATCTTAGAATTAAAATGGAGTATATTTAATGTCTAACATGTGCCTTTAATATTGGATATGGTCTGGGGTTAGACCCTGCAATAGTCCGGTCTACCCTTCTTCAAATCCACTCTAAAAAACAATCGACTGTTTTGCATGCATGAATTTTTCTTGAGAAAATTAGGTCCACTACTACCTAAATCAAGAAAATAGATTAATATCCTTAATTATTATTATTAATAATCTTTAATTAATCATAAATTATATGTGAAATTCTATTTTAAAGTGTTTTTACTTTTTGTTTCAACGTAATAAATCTCGTATAAAATAAGTATCATCTAACAATATGTATGAGAATAAAAATATGGTTTAGATTCAAATGTTAAAACAACACTTGCTTTGCATGTGATTGCTGAGACAAAGAAACAAGGAGGTTAATAACATTATTTTAACCTATTAAACTTTTGTACGTCTTACAATTAAATTTTTATAAAAATGACATGATGTCACTTTCGAAAATAATATATTGTTTCAAAAATAAAAATGACTTATGAAAGTCTCTAATGTGTATTTTTTTTTTAATTCTCTAGTAGCAAAAAATTGAAAGACAATCCCCAAAAAAAGAAAAAACAAAAAAAAAAAACAAAAATCAAAGTTTCATAAACCTTCCAAGTTTTTTTTTTCTTTCGTGACTTTTTCTTCATAGTAACAATTGTAATAATTTCACTTCCCGTTTCATTCATGATTTCTTCAAATCCCGATATTCTTTTATAAACCTAATAGCAAATTCTTTGATAATTGGTAGTCTTTGAACTGATATTATCAACAAATTATGAGTTTCACAAACCCATAACTGCATCATATCATTTTCTTCAAAGTAGCAGCCTCCAAAAGATGTTTCATTTAGTTCTGTGACGTTTTCAACTATACATTCACACAATAAAATATTTTGTAAATAAACTCAAAATATTTCCCTACTTTTTCTCATAAAATAACTATTAAAAACATAACTTTTCTCATTTAATGGTTGTCAAACAAGGGTTAATAATGCATCATCACTTCAAATATATCCAAACATGCTTATAAATATGTAAAATTAGCTAATCATTACTTTTTTTTTAATTGAATAATAGTAAAATCTATAACCTAGTATTGAGTATTCAAACAAAATTTGAACTATTTTAATCAAAATTAAAAAATTACACACGTAGGATTTCTGATGATTATTTACAAATTTAATTTGAGAACAATACAAATTCCTTTGAAAAAATGTAGCTGGAGCACCGTTGATTGTAGATTTCATCCGTAAGACAAGAAATTTTGTTTTGTTTTTCTATTTTGATATTGTTGGATGGTTAGCTCTCTTTTTTGGGGATTTTTCCTCATCATTCTGTTTATGGCGTTGAATAAGTTGATTTAATGATTCATAATGTATTTTCTACGTCATAAGGTGCAATTTGTTATATTTTTTTGGGTCCATATTTTGTATTGATTTTGCAAATAAGTCCCAATTTTCAATGTATTTGTGTAAATTGCCCATTTTTTCTCCGTGCATATGTCAGAGCATTTAATAAAGGGAAAAGTATACAACAAATACATTATAACAATCACATTTCAAAACTAACAATCTTGTGTGTGTGTGTGTGTATATATATACACACACACACACAATTGAAATACATTATATCCCCACCCCACCCCAAAAATTTTCAGAAATTAAAAATCTTTTCTGGAGATTACATCCTACCTCACGGAACCACTCCACCCCTTCCCACTCTAGAAATCTTCAGAAATTCAAAGTGTTTTCTCTCTCTACAAAAGCTCTCTCTATATGTACATTTATAAACACAAAATAGCTTTGCAGGTGATGGTGGTGGTGGTCATGTTATGGCAACTGCGTTTAGGAAATAAATTCATATGGTGGTGGTGGTGGTGGTGGTGATAGTATATTACAGGTGATGAAAGTGTATTGAATTGATCTGTGGTGGTGGTAGCAACATTTTAGGTACTATGTAGTAGTAGTGGTGGTGCATTGTAGGTGACCAGATTTGTGACTAACTGTGTTTTCTGGGATTAGATTTATTGTTTGTGATCGGACTTATGTTATACTGTCTAATTTATCAATGTATGTAACTAAGTTATTAACATGTGTTATCTGTAACTAACTATAATCAAATTTGTCTTCAGTGTGATTAATTGTGATCATATTTGTCTTCAATGTGACTGTGTGTGATCAGGTCAATCTTAATTAGACGATATGCAATCAAGTCATAATCGAACAAAATTAACATAGAATTTGTCACAATCTCTCCCACCTAACATCACCCCACCACCGCCAGCACAACCTACAACCGCCACCATCGTAACCCACCACCACAACTACCGCCAACACCTTCAACAAACTCCAACCACCACCACATGTAGATCAACACAATTGTAGATTCATACCACCCACAAATCTATACACACAACCGCACATATTAGCACACACCACGCATAGATCCACACTAACTATCGGACCATCCACCACACACACAACAATGAATGCACCACCAGCATTACCGCACCACTACCACATGTAGATCAACACAACTACAAATGCGGTTCGAAGCAAGGTACTGCTACACAACTACAAGTTCAAAGCAAGGAGCCACTGCTCACAGCAGCAGAGGCGACTTACTGCAAAGTAGCGACACACGGCAGGTGCACAAGCAACAACAGCGCCTCACCGCGTGCTACAAGTTGTCGTTACGCGCAGCGGAGCCACAATATAGAGAGGGTGGGGTGGGTAGAGAGGGTGATCAAGAGAGAATAGAGAGGGAAGAGGGTTGGAAAAGATTTATGGTTTGGAAATGAAATTGGATTGGGATGAATGGAGGTGGGGTGGAGTGTATATGTAGACTAAATTAATTTTATAATACTATTAACATTCAAAAGATAAATTATCACCTAATTATTGAAGGAAGATTATTAAGATTTGATTTTTGAAATTGAAACTCTAGATATAAGGTTTGAGGTAGTTTTCCCTATAATAAAACATATGAGAAATAAAATGAACCAAGAAACATAAAGGCATCAGAAAAAAAACTTTACACGTCAAATTTATGCTCCTTCTTCAGCAATAATTGACCTTGTAATGTCCAATAAAGAAAATCAAGTTGATTATGTTCTTAGCAAAATAAATAGACTTAAAATTACACATCAAATATCTCATTTTAAAATCACTGTAAAATTATAAATAAATAGTAGCAAAAATGCATCTTTTATTGGATTGATAAATACAGCCATCGTTCAGCATTCCGATTTCCATTTTTCTTCTCACGATTTTATATTTTAATTATATTTAATATAAAATATTAATTATTACTATGATACTCAGAATTTAATAAATATATAGTTTTTTCAAAAGGCTAATATAATCCCGGAAAAATACCATTTATACAATCCAAAGTGTACATTTAGTTTAACAAGTGCCTTGTTATTTTTTTTTAAAAAAAATGATTGAACGGAAAACTGTTTATTTTTTGAAACTACCAAACTTGGTGTATAGTGTACACCAAGCATGGTTGATAATCTCGTACCAATTATTACATCGTGAAGATCAAGAGAGATGAAAGTCTCCTTGACTTCCTCCAACAAAATTGAGAATATTGAAATAGTCAAAATGTAGGTACCTTGGATAAAATATAATTCTCAACTCATGCGATCTTTAATAGGTTATAGATTATTAAATGATCTCTTTGTACGTAATAAATTGAAGAAGATCTAGCTAATTAAACTTCCCCAAGTCTCTTTAGAAGCCAATCTTCTGGTGATGAGGTCAATTTTTTTTTTTTTTTCAAAAACATAGCATTATGACCTAATATCGTAAAGTATAAGCTTTTTCTTCAAGATAAATTATTCGTAACATCATCAGTCTTACTCTGTAATGTGTCAAGAGTAAAGGGAAATATAGTGTAAAGATAATATTCATCACAACTGCGTAATAGAAATTCCTGTTTGTGTCTACACAATTATTAAGTGATCGTCATATACTTTTATTCATACAAATTGCACACATATTAATTAAACTCTTTAGAAGCTGCTTCTCTTCAGACATTATATAAAGCTTTGATTCCTTGTATATCGTCAGCATGTAAATTTTTGATCGCTCCATCAGGAATACTCGAGAACATGATTGCATCTTGAACCGAGCTATGTCCTAGTCCAAGAAGGTGCCCGATCTCATGCAATGCAACAGTTTCAAGATCAAACGCACCGGGGACTTGACCAATGGACCATGATTCATCTGCATCATAGTGAAACCTCCCGTCAGTCGGGGGAAAAGCATGAGCCAGGATCCCACCTCGGCCATCAAACGGGGATCCATCTCCATGATCACCTGTATGAAAACCGATGACCAAATTTGGATTCTGAGACGATGAAAATGTGAAATGTGTTACTGAAGCCCATTTTTCGAAGGCTCTTGACACCGGGCTCATGGCATTTGCAGGAGTAGAGGGTAAAAACCCATAAGTTAAGTGTGTAGATTCAGATGGCCATCTAGGGTTTCCCGGTAAAAAAGTATAATGCGACACCGTATGGAGGGAGCCTGAACCTCCATTTTTTCTTCCACCTGCTCGCATTCTGCTTGTTCCATTGACAATGTCGGCCACCCCACATCGAGGTTTCATCATATTGGAAACCGTTTCAGAATCCAGAACTCCAGTGGCATTTATATGGTAATTGAACTGGTAGAGTTTGACAGCGGACTCTAATATATCATCAAATTCATCATCATTTTCATGGGTTTTGTTTCTTGAATGATGATAATCAAGATAACCATATTTCTCGAGGTACTTTTTCAGTTTGTGAATTTCCTTCGTTTTCTCGCCCTTGTGGCACCCCTCCAAATGTTTTAGGAAATCAAAGGGGAGAGGTTTTTTGTTATTTGGCCTTATTGTTTTCTTTGCTTGGCAAGAGACAAAAAGGAGTAGGAAAAGTAGAAAGACGCATGAGAAGATGGGAGAAATTTGAACTGCCATGAGTGAGTTTGAAGGAACGCTTGAAGGATGGTGTGTTAGGTTAAGTTATGTTTGTGCCTATTTATAGACTCGCCTGGAGGGGGAGGGAGAAAGTCTTCTCATTCTATATTTACATGGAAAGTTTGCATGAAAGAAAAAAGGAAGGGAAAAGGTAAATTGAATGTCTGGTCCCTAATATTTTGGATCAATTGCAAGTTGGTACGTAACCTATTTACTAGCATTAGCTCCTCAAATTTTTATTTTAGTTTCACTTGTGTCTATTGTATGGAAACCCTCCAAATTTTACTTTGAGTTTGACAAAAAGACATTATGCCCCTATTTGGTGTAGATTAAAATCAGATTTTCATTAAATTTTGATAATAATTAATGGAATGTGTGATTAAAATGTTGTGAGCTCTTGTAACATGTGTGATTAAAATTAATTGCTGGCTTTGATTTTAAATTTTTATCAACTTTTTAATCTATTCTAAATAAGGATTATATATATGTAATGTGAGGGTCTACAATTTATTTTCATGTTTGGGACAAAGATCGAGAATTAGGGGTTTAGGAGCGTATGTGCGGTTGGGCTTCATAAGTGCATATCGGGAGCTGGAGCGAGGTGGGGGTTGCAATATAGTGAGGGAGTGAAGGAGATGATGATCAAGAGCAAAATTACACTTTTTTCAAGAATAATATTATCTAGTATCCGTGGAGGTGGCTAAAATTTATATGGTTTAATTAAATGAGCCATATGACTTTATATTTAAATAAATCTATCATTTAATTCCATATAATTACCACTTAGATTGGTACTCAGCACCAATAATGTTGAATATTATTACTCTTTTCTCAAATATATCACAGATTTACAAGGGATGAAGTCCTTTCGTCCTCTACAAAAATAAAAATAAAAATAAATAAATAAACAGTAAATTTGGACGGTTTCATTACTAAAAAAGAATATTGAGAAGCTAAATGTCAAGACAAAGTTGAAAACTAACTTACTATCCACCCAAAAGTTGGATACCTTCCTTGCAATTTATCCGGAGAAAAATAATCTTCCACGTAAATAACACGGAAGAGGGAAAATTATCTTCTCTCCGTGTCTTGGACATGTTAATAACTTGACTTACTAATGAGAATGAATTAAAGAATTGTAGATCTTCCATACAGCCAACTTTCCAAGTTGGGACTACAAATGAATTGACTAATTGAAGTGTGTAACATACTAATTTTTCCAGTCAATTGAAGTGTGAAATACTAGAAATTGAAGGAGGTATGATACGACTTTATTATATTAAGTTTAACGTACTGGACAAATCGTACGGGTTTATGAAGGTGGAATTTTCTTATGAATTTATTAAATATTTGAAGACATTTGATGCACTCAACAAATTATAAGGATCTCCTGTTGAAATTCTAGAGGACTACTAGAAATGCATTCCTGTTTGGCGAGGATTAAAATTGATTGAAACAACAAGAGAGAACACTATTGAAAAATCTCATTGCGAGAAATTGAGTTTTATATACGAACCCACGAAGAAGATTATAATATTTGCTTGGAGCTCATGAGATTTCGAATTTTGTTGATTCTTTTCATTTTCCCACACTTTTCATCCTCACATCCACGCTATGATAGAAGCAATGTATTTCACATTCTTGATCCTTGCTTGTCTTCTATGCTGGAATCATAAATGGGTTGTCTCCTCATTACAACCACATATTTTACGGGAATTCACAACTTTTCTATCATACGCTTTATCAATTTTTAGTAAAATTTACTAAAAATCTTATTTGAATCCTCACACCAAACAAGGGCATAAAGTCTAAAACTTAATGAACTGATAAAAATTCTGCCAACAATATAGTGTTTATGTTTTCTTGCATGAAGTAATTTAAACACTAAATAAATCCTTACATCGATACCATATTCACCTAATTGGATTATTTCATTTGAAAGAACAAAGTGTAAATAGAATAAGATTTCATCTATATATTTAAAATGCTCTTCACATGTAATATAGGGTTGTTAAAATAGATTGAATCGAGCTACTTATTCGCCCCACCAGCAAACTCGGCTTGGCCTACCATGCAAACCAACTTGCACTAGTTGGCTTGCTTCACCGAAAGTGCCCTTGCTCCTTGATGGGCGAGTCGAGCCGGCTCGTAATTTTTTATTTTGTATTTGAATTGAAAATTGTACTTCCACTCTTGAAGTATAATGATGTCGTAAATTTATAAGAAAATTGTAAACGTAAAAATTTATGTTTCATCAAAAGAATTATATATTTATTAAAATTTTCATCCTTTAATCGTAATTGGGACTGTTTACAATACATAAACTGAGAAAATTGTACGCGTATGAGTATTTCATGCACAATTTTTTTTTTTTTTTTTTTTTGAAAATGAAATGTTAATGTTAATGTACAGTAATAAATCTAAAATCTAGTGTAACAAAAAATCCGTGAATGATATAATTGGTGAAGGAAAATATAAATTTTTTCGTCAAAAATAAGGACAGGTTTGGACGTTGCCATCCAAGAAGGGCAAAAGTGCATTCTGCATCTAAAATGGAAGGTCGGAGAAATAAATTTCAGGAAATAAAAGCCGAGGATCATTCTTGCAATTTACCAAAAGAAGAATAGTCTTTCAAATAATAAATAAGTGTAAATTTTCCAGCCGATGACTAAGTCTACTAGTGATAAAAAAAAATTGTGTATTTTTCCGGACACTTGCCTTTCCAATGGGTTTACTTAATAGGGGTATAGGAAAGAGTCCAAAAATAATTGGAGAGAAAAATTCAAATACGTTCAACATATAATTTGTTGTCAAAATTTATATGATAAATAATCATATGATGTCGAAGATGGGTTTAAGGGATAGTCTCCACATATTAATGAATTTTTAACCTCTTTAGATTTTTAAATTAAAATTGAAGTCATCTTTTGGATTGTTTCGAAATGAAGGAAATCTCTTTGAACAATTTTACACTTTCAGGTTAGTGACAGGTTAATAATTTAACGTTCAAATAAATTATTTTGTTTCTAAAAACCTAGGTGCCACAATTTTAAAAAGTTGAAAATGTGAATGGAATAAATAATGGGCTAGGAAAATGATGCCTCACTAGCTAAAGATTAAAGACCCGATATGATTTACTATAAAATGTATTCATTTGGTATTGATTGTGCTAGAAATTAAGGATGAGATTATGCAGCACAATATGAAGTAAAGATCACGACACAAAAAGAAAACAAAAAATTTGGCAAAGAAAATGAGAATTCACTATAATAGAAAGAGCTACTATATATTGGATGCATGTCAAAGTCCTAAAAATAGTCCTAAAGATAAAAAGAGCATAAAAAACGCATCAAAATCCGAAACAGATCGTGGGTAGGATGCCATCGTCCCTTGAGCGCCAACCGGTGGGAAGCGAGCGACGTAGGCATCGCTCAAGCAGGGCCCCACTCCCTGTTTTATGCGCTCGAGCAGGAGTTTAGTGCACCGCTAACTTACCTTTTGATCCATATTTTGATTTCTTCAAGGCCCATCTTCAACTAATCCAAAAATACCTAATGGAATTTGGGTCAAATTTTAACAAATCTCCATCTAACACAAATTCCAAATGCAATGAACAAGACTTTAAAACTCTCCATCTGGAGACGAATTCCCTGTAAGGAATAAAATTGAACTCTTCAATAAGAACATCAAACAAATTTTCCAATGAACAAAATTCTCCGCCTTTTCCACAAAATCTATCTAGGTTAAACTTAATAATTGAATGTTAATTGAATCCGATACTACTCAACAAAATTACTTCGAGTGCCAAAGTTGCTCGAATTATTACCATGAGCAACAAAATCGCAAAACAACTCAAAAATCACCAAATAGGGCAAAAGCATACTTTGTAACATAATCAACGCTAGAAACTGCTTCTATAGAAAGCTTTTTGCTAGACTCAATACCTTCAATCACATTTAAAGCATAAGTAACTAAATTAGCTTTCTCGTACATTTATGGAGGCCTAATATCTCTCCTGGGTCTGTTTCTACCAATTGATTATTGTGGCACCGTTAGTGGTGGTGACAAAGCCGCATTACCCATAACTTCTAAACTCGAGTGAGATACATTCTTCAATATAGACCCTAAACCAAACTCCAACGGTATTGTACCAAACTGAATATCCACCAATGTATCTAATTTCTAGTGATTGGTATCTAAAGATTTTGTAAAACCCTGCAAACATACAACATGACCTTCTCTGTTCCTACAACATAACACGAACACATTTACTAACATTTAGGACTCCACTTTCAACAGTGTACTTATATCCTTTGAAATCAAGAGTACTCAAGAAAATAATATTTCTCTTCAAATTTGGGATATGTCTCACCTCGTCAAGTGTTCTAACCGTACCAACACACCTTTCGAAACTATTTCATATGTTGAAAGCAAATCCTAATTATGAAACATATGAAAGTGCAAGTTGTATCAAGAATCAGAAATAACCAAAAGTTCTCTATCATTGTAGTAATTTTCTACAATATCGCCTTCACCTAAAAGTTTTCGGTTGCTTTCTCTTCTAATTTGCAGTCAATTTTTCCTTATTATGAAATTTATAATAACCCTTATTTATGTACCATTTCTTCTTGCAATAGTTACAAATTTGATTACTAAAATTGGACTTTAAGCTACCCCTTACATAACAACCATCAACAAGAAGGCCATTTCCTTGAGCCTCAGATCTAACAAGGTGATGTTCTAAAGATGTATTTTCAGTCATATGACAAGAATGCAATCGCTGCTTCAAATGTCATTTGCTTGTTAGACTTTTCATCAAGCATAGTTGCTCCAACTTCAACCATAATGCAACTGCAGTTTTTTCTTCAAAACGCACTGAAAAATATGATTCGAAAGATGAAAAATGATATGTGATGGGGCCTTGCGATTCTTTCGTTGTTTCTCCTCTAGAGTCCAATTTGTGAACAACTTGTCATATCCTAACAAAACATCATCAAAATTCAACTGAGCAAGCACTGCTAACATCTTAACCGACCATGATAAAAATTTAGTGTTAGGATCCAAAAGCGAATATCATACTTCATAATTGTCATTACACGAACAAAACCTCGAACAAATCAAATATTATACTCTGATACCATTTTCTAGGAATTAAGGATGAGATTATATGGCATAATATGAAATAAAGATTACAACACAAGTAGAACATAAGAAATTTGGTAGAGAAAATGAGACGTCACAATAATATGGAGAAGAATACAAAGATATTGTTTTTATAATATTGTCTAACTTCTTTTAGTTTGTAAAGAAGGATCAACTGTATATTGTATTTAATATATTGTCAAATAATATTCCTAAAGATGGAAAGAGCATAAAAAACGCGAAAATGGATCGTGGGCTGGAAGCAACCTTCGCTCAAGAGCCACCTTGTCGGGAAGTGAGAGATGGATGCATGGTGCCAATTAGGCGCCAAATCATTGTTTTACGCGTTCAAGCAGGAGTCTGTGTAGCTAATGAGAATATGAATAAATTATTTCTTGGTCCATGTTTTGACCTCTTCAAGACCCACCTCAACTAATCCACAAATACCGAGTGAAATTTAGGTCAAGCTTTAACAGTTTCTTTTTGAAATTGATAGTCTCATACAAAGTTTTGTTTGGTTAAATGTCCATTAAATATAATAGAGTAATACTATCGTTCATCATCAATTTAATTAGATGGCAGTGCCATCCCATTTATTGTTCAATGAAGTAAGCTGTGCCCTCCCATTTATTGTTCAATGAAGTAAGTTTGGGAGCTTACCGTCACCTAAAATTAATGATGATCGTGACTATTGGTAGATAGCATTAACGGTATATTACATTGCATCAAACAAATGTGACTAACATTTTTGAATACATAAATACTTCCTTGAAAAAATGTGTATTCATAAATTTTACTTATCTAAACAAATATATGAAGTATAATTAGTTTAGTCATGTTCAATATATCAATAACATTACAAGAGCTTAGGAAGATGGAATTGTTGATGACGTGTTATCTAACACGGCAGGATATAAATACCGGTCAATCCGATCTTATTCGGCGTACCAAACAATTTGTAAGGTTTTAGGATGGTGGAATTTTGTTAATGAAATTCTAGAAGATTTGGACAAATGAATGTGGCCAAA